>LSSL01007761.1:0-41898 GCA_001953115.1 Smittium mucronatum | reverse complement strand
GGATAGTGGAACACTTAGTAAAAAAGCTCCAAATCCCAACGGCATCTCTAATAACGGCATTTATTACTCAAATGCTCACTTGAAAGCGAAAAATGGCCCAAAAGCAATTAACAACGCGGCCAATGAAAATCTAAGAGCTAAAAAGGAATATTTAGCAAGTCTGATACAAGTATCTCTGAAACACTTAGTACATGATGTGCCAAAGTCAAGTCTTAAAAGATTATGCATTGGTGGATCAGATAAAAAGATTGGATGTGCTTGGTCACAGTTTCAGGGTCTACATTATGAGGCCATGAGATCGACAACTAGGGACCTGAAAGGAATATTGTACGTTTTAAAGTAGGAAAAAAAGTCAAAATGACGTAGTCGTCTTCAATAATGCCGAAGAAGCCGAAAAGTTTATATAAATGATCATATTTTTCAATGGAGCTGCAGTTGATTTCTATCAAATGGTCAAATGCGATTTAAAAATAGCTATAAACTGAATCCCAAGGTTAAAAGATACAGATATAACTTATACCATTAATCTACTAAAAAAAATGTTTTAACATTTTGGAACTATTATAAAATTTAATTTCTGGGTAACAAATGACTTCGAAAAAATTCAACAAAAAAAAAATAAATTACTAGCCATAAAATCTGTTGAAACAATATTATTAATTTATTTATTGATGATCGTGTTATATTATAATTTTTTGTATATTGTGCTAATAAAACTTATATTTATTAATAAAATAATATTATAGGAATCCTAATGCATTGAAAATATCTAGTCTGAAATGGAAAAAAGAGTGAAAGGTAACATCTTTAATAACAATAATGGCTCTTAATCACCAAATATGACTATTAGTATATTACTGATGTTAAAATAATATCTAAAATAATGGAAATAGTTATCATATTTTATATTTATCTACGGTCTATTATATATTTTTTTCTTTTTATAAGTAATCTTTCGGTATAATATACTGAAAATTTATCATTATTTTATTTTGTTTCATCAATGAAACTGTATAAATATAGGCTAATTTCAACAATAATAGAATAAAAATAACGCCTAAGGATAATTTTAAGAATTAAAAATCAAATTTATCCGCAAAAGCGTGGAATTTCGGATATTTTTATTATTTGATGGATTGTCTGTATTTAATAGATTAATAAAGCCAGTAAGTATTGGATAAAAAAAATTATCGCTTAGTTGATTTTTTTATACAATTTTATCCTAATATCCATGAATCTTTTTTGAAAAAATTTCGATACTATTAGAAAAATATAGTAAAAGTTTTAGACAACTTTCCAAGTATTTTGTATTAACAATACCCATAATATTGTTAATAGATATTTTTGTTTTTAGGGGATATATTCAGCTCTGATAGGAAAATATTTAGCATCAGAGGTCAAATTTAAAATAAACCCAAGATGAAAGTAATATTTAATTTTTGAATGTTATTAAAATTGTTTAATTTTTTCAAGGATAACCTCACTTATGTCTCAATTTAATTAATATCGAAACATAATTGGCTAATTTAGTCTTATTATATAAAAAAAACAATAAGTTTATCTTATTTATTATTTATCTTTATATATAGATGTTTAATCTCCATAAATACAGCATCTTTGATGTTTTTCATAAATAAAATCGGTTAAAAATTAACTGAAAAATACCTAAAATTTTTTTAGGGTTATTCCTTAAATGCGATTTCAATAATTAAATAAAGGTTTTAAATTCATCAAATTCATTATATTAGTCAAAAAATACGTGCAGAAAATTTTTTGTTGGGTTCACTTTATAATTAACTATATTTAAAGCAAAATTACACATTTTTCGATTTATTTTTACATATAAATAAAGTAAATAGAAAAAAAAAGCACTCTTCATAAAAAATTCTCATAATGTTTCATTTTATTTTAGAGATGCCACTATTCTAAATATTTATTTTTGTCTTAATCTATTAATATTAAAATTAAATAACTGAAGTTTTATTAAATATAATCATTGAATTATTTGAGATGGAAATATAAATGGGTGAATTTACACCACTTTAAAGATTATATTCACAACCAAATGATGTTTCTAGACCCAAATAATGGATTTTTGAGCTTACCAACTAATTTTTTTAGAAATATTAAGTACATACTAAGACTTGAAATTATTTTTGTAAAGAAATTTCAAAAAAAATTATTTTATGAATGCAATTTTTCTTGATAAAACGAAAAGAAATGTGAATCCGTTTTAAAAATATCGTTGAATTTGTTTCAAATTTCCATGTTTTTAAATTTTCTCTTGCGCAATTTTAAATTATATCCTTAACAGTGGGTAAAAAAAAATGATAATGAAATTTTATATTTTTCTTCATTCCAATGCCTGCTTTTTAAGGTCAAATTAAACCCCTTAATTTTTTTTAATAATTTAGAAAAAGTGCATACATTATTCAAAACGTTTTCCATTTATTTAAAAATTAACATTTTTTATCAAGTCTTTTAATACACCCCTAAAGCAATAAGCCTCGTTCAAATCTAAATTAAATATCTCATAAAAATTGAAGAAAAAAACCTAGTCAAAATTTAGCAGAATAATAAAATAAATTTTCATTTTTATTTTTGAAAAAATTGACATCAATATTTCAATAATTTAGTAATATTTCTACTATTATGCGTCTTAAAATTTACTCTAAAAGACAGTAATCATAATTTTTTATTTCTGAGAAAATAATGGAAAAGGATCAGAAAAAAAGTCCTTAAATTAAGATATCTCTTAGTTTTTGAACCTCTTAATTTTATTTTTTAAAGTATCATGAAAATCTTGCATTTAATTTTTCGGGAAAACCCCATGCCATTATAAATATTAATTTTATTTAAAATTTGTGAAATCAAAAGGAAATACGGGATACCCAATATTCAGTAATTTATATTGAATATATGGGTTCGAATTTTTTCATTTCCCCAATTATTGTATCATTTTCCTAATAAATATCAATATTCAAGTATTTAAACCACCATAATAATAAAATGATAATTAATATGTTTTAAAATTTCAAAAAAAAAATTCAATCTTGGGTTAATTAGGAAAATTTATTCTTTCTATTGAACTAGATATTATTTATAATAATTTACATAGGAATAAATTCTTTCTCTTAATACATAAATCAATTTACATGCTCCAAATTCTTATCTTTACAGGAGATTTCTTTTTTTTTGAAGTAATACCAATCATTGTTTTACTTTTTTTGTGATATCTCTCTAATTTTGTACAACCATATGATCTTATTAATTATTTTTCAAAAAAAAGTATTCAAATTTATGGTATAATTCTATTTTTTTTCTTGGATTACATAATTTTTAAATTTTTATCTGTAGAATCATTCCGCAGATTTATATCGCATCAATACATGATTTTTTTATACACATTAAAATAGTTTTTTGGCATCATTTGATTAAATAAGTTTTTATTCTTAGATCCAATCAATAATTTTCTCAGCTTTTTTTTTATTTTGAATTTTTACTAAATGGGTAGTAAGAAGATTAAAGATACTCGTTTTACACAAAAATGACAATATTATTTTAAAATCTTTATATATAAAAACATAATAGCAGCAAAAATATATAAACGAAGTATTAATTCTCAAAAAATTTGTTTTTTTCATCTTTTATTCGTGTCTCCTGTGTAGTGAAACAAAAAAATTGTTCAAATGTAATCTAATAGTTAATTGTGTTATAAAACAAAAAAATTTATTCTCGGAAAATTGATAAATAATTCATGAAGAAATTTCAGATATTTATTCACAATTTCAAATGAATTTAATACAGAATTATTTTTTCCTATTCTAAAAAATATTATAGGAATTTAATTATTTTAGCCTGTCAAAAATGGAGCTACTTGAAAAAACTCGAGTCCAATTTTAATCCAACACGCTCAAAAAATTATAACACAACTAAAATCAATTCAATATTAAAATATAACGATAAAAATAATTTCTAAAATGTATTTTATAAATATCCTATAAAAAAACACAAGTATTTGATGAGTCTACTTTTAATTTATGTACAAAATATAAAGGAAGAATACCCACAAATTTAAAGAAAGCTTATATTTTTTTGCAATATAAATTCAAAACTTTATTAAAGCTAATGGAATATCATCGAATATTTTAATTACAAGAAAGAGAGGCTAAAAAAATAAATTTCAATAGGCCTTTCATATTTTAAAAAATATATACTTATTAAAATACTATCAGATAAAATAAGATATAATACTATGGTATTAATAAGTAAAATTAAATAAAATTTTATTAAAAAATAATCATCTTTTAAAGCTTATTTAAAAATTTTATATATTTAAAATAGCAAAGAAACCCCCTAATTGTCAAATTTCTACTAAATAATACTAGACTAAAAAAATAAATGAGATAAGCTTGATTGGATATAATATTTAAACCTCTTGATTTTTTTTTTTTCAGATAATTTTTGTGAAAAAAATAAATTGAACCTGTACCACCTCCAAATACCACAATAAAAGTGAATATATAAAAGTTCTGAAAAAGGTAGTAAAGAAAGAAATTAGATAAGTATATTATACAAAGGGATTATTTTACTGTATGAATCATTGTTTATATTCAATATATCCCCCAATATTTAGAGGACTCATATACCTTAAACTTAAAATTTTCATAAATTTTTTTTTCTTATATCTATGCAACTTAAAGTGTAACTTTCTGTTGAGATATATTAATACACTATTTTTTGTTGTAACATACGTTACCAGCTTTTTATTAGCTTTTAAATATCAAATTTAAATGTTTTATTCCAAAATATTAGTATAAACATAAAAAAATAACTAAAAATAATAAAGTTGTAAAATTTTAAAAAAAATTAATAATTTTTTTAATTTGTGTTTATTTAGTTTTAATTTAATTTAATTTAATTTTTGGTTACACGTAACAAGAAAAAATAGCCATTGATAGCAAGCTAAACGAGCTGATTCAAAAAATCATAGCATAATACCCAATTTCTCCGATATTATATAGTATCATGATTATTTTCTTTCTGATTTAAATAGACAGTGGAATTATGGTAATTCAAACAACCAATAAAAAATATAAAATAAAATAATACATAGATGATTTCTTTTTAGATGAAAGAAGCAAAAATGGAGGGAAAAAAGTAAGATAAGCCCTGAGATCACATTCATATAATAGATTACAAATTATAAAGGAAAAAATATAGATAAATTTAAATAAAAAAAATCAAGATATAATCATATTATTGAAAATTTTCCAAGAAAAAGTACATTTTTTAATTTTTATGTAATTTTATTTACCCCAAGCGTATTGTATTTCAGGAAAAACAAGAGAAATTTCTTAACAAGTTATCAAGTAAAATGTAAATTTGTAGAAGTAAGAAGTTGATATAAGGGAAAAAATCTGAAATGCACATTTTTTTATCCCAAGTTTATGTTAAATCACACATTAGATACCATTTGTAAACTATTTTATATATGATAACAGAAAAATATCCACTAAAAATCCAAAAGAAAGTTGGATAGTTTTAATTAAGGCGGTGTTTTGATATGGGCCTGCTGAATATAGAAGCATAATCTGAATATATATTAATAAACGTCTACATGGGCTTTCAGTAAAAATTTTCAAAGTTTTGTCCGAGTTTAAAATAAAAATCTCCAATCTCTATTCAATAAATTTAAACAATGAATTATTGCTCCTGATATACAGATAAAAACCATAAAAATTTTAGCAAAAGATTTTAAAAAATATTTAAAAACGGTAAAAAAAATGTATAATATATAGAAATATCCAAAAAAAAAAAAATTCTCGTGATAATATAAAAATCCTTGGATAAAAAATCGAAAAATAGTCTCTTATGCCTAGTAATTTCAAGAAAGAGCCAATTAAGTGTAATTGGTTGGTAGTTGAGTTAATATTGATTGAACTTAAGTTTAAATATATTTAATCAATTTAAACAAAAATTATTAATTATTTATTATTAAAGCAAATAGAATTAGATAAATATTTTTTTAATAAAAATTTAGCGCTGAATCTTATATTAACATTTATTTAATTCACAATTAAAATAAATAAAATAAAATTAGGAATACTATGGCAGATTTTGCAGAAAATAAGCAATACACTAATCTAAATTAAAATTAAGATTAAGCAAATATAGTCAAAATAAATCGCTGAGATTATTTATTCAGCAATAGGAGCAATAATAATCAATTTTATTATTTAATCTAATCTATTTTCACAAAAAAGTCAAATATTTTTGGATTTGATTTTTTGTTGGGTTATAGTATATCAATTAAAAATAGACTGTGGGTTTTTTTGTATCGTGAAATTTATTTTAAGATAATTTAATTATAAAAATTAATGAAAAAATAGAAAAAAAATTTAAAAAAAAGCATAGAAAATATTATTACCCTAACTACAATGAGTTCCGCTAACTGGATACAAAATGTGTGGCAACGGGAAACGAGTTAAGCCTACCAATAGAAATACACCCAATTTAATTTAAAAAAGCTGTCATAAATAGAATATTTCTGCAATACCAGAATGATTTTTACTGTCCGAACAGCTGAGTATAATAAAATTTAATAATAAAAAACATATAAAAGTTGAATTTTTTTGCTAAGCCTATTACACCTTTTTCATTTTACCAATATAAAATCGGCTTCTGTAAAATGTAATATAAATTATCCAATGAATTTATGCTTTAAATTTTAACCAGATTTCTAAATTATGAAAACAGTATAAAAATATTTTGTAAGTGTCAGCTCTCAAATAGAAGCGGAAATTATTTTAATTCGTTCCAAAATATTTATCAGCTTGTTTACCTGGTACATTATAGCTCTTTAAACAAGAAAATTAAAAGTTAATATTAATTTTTTTGAAAAATTCTTTACATTACCTAAAATTTTATGTAAAATTTATTTCATTCGCTGAAATATAATTCCATCGATTTATTATGGTTATATTTCCAATTATTTTATAAAACATTACTATTTTTGCTTAAACATTGATTAAAACCTATGAAAAAAATACTTCTTTGATCCGGTTTTTAATTGAAACAAAATAAATAATATAGCTCAGATCCTAAAGCTACTATGAACTTAAGTAAAAATTAACACATATTAATCATGTAATATAATATTAATCTATGTAATATGTGATTATTTGACTAATAGAAAGAATTTAAAGTTTTTTAAATAAAAGAAAACGTTTGAAATATCCGATTTGAAGCTATGCGATTTGAAGCTATGCGATTTGAAGCTATGCGAATTATTATGGCATGATTTCTTATTTATGAATTAAAAATAAAAAATAATTTATTATTGAATATATAATTGAAAACAGAACCAACGCATACATGCTTTTTGACTTCTTGTCTCCAATAAGATATAAATCTATATATTTATATAACTTATGAATCAAAATTTTGAAATATTTCTAATAATAGTACAGATTGGGCTCTTATTAATAACACTATATGGAATAAACGGTGTTTTATAAATTGAAAAAAAACAAACTTGATTTCAAGTTTTTTAAACTAATAAAAATATATAAAGATATATGCACTAACTTTAACCAATTAAAAAATACTCTAGATAAACCCTAACTAAAGGATTTATTCAAAAACATTTAAAATCATGATCTCCGTCCCCCTTTTTTCTTCTATTATCAATGATATAATATATTAAATCCATTAATAATAAATATAATCAAATAAATAGAAATATAAATTTAATATACATATTTTTTCACAAATATTATCAATTTAAAAACATTATTTTTTTAACTTCCAAACTATTTATGACTATTTTTTTAGTTTTTAAAAACGCACTTTCCGATCCAACGGTTGGTTATTTTAAAATTAAAAATAAATTCTAATAAATCAATATTCGATAAATTTTTTTAGATTATAAAAAAATTAACAACTTTTTATTATATCGGCCAATTAATCTGAGTAAATAATTTCAAAGGTTTTTTAAAAGAATTAGTATATATTCATATATTTGTTTGATATGGAATTAACTTAATAATTTTCATTCACTGTCATCTAAATACCGATTTATCGATCCATATGTAAAAAAAACCTTAATATGATTTGATAATGCTCAAAATTTTGTTTCATGTATATCTTTATAAAAAAATTCTGGGCCCTATGAATTATTAAAATGTTGCACTAATATAAAAATTATCATATAAGGACATTTTAAAAAAGACTATTCTTGTAATATTGTAGATGTAGGAACTTTCAATTAAACTATACATGGTCTTTAGATTCTTTTTTTATTTTAGATCCATTTATCTTGAGATCATCCATTATAAATTTGATCCCCTTAATGACGGATATTTTTTTACAGTATAAATAATTCCGAAATTAATTCTGTAATTTTTTCAGATTCAACCCCACCTATATACCGTTATTTTATAAATTATTGTCATTTATAGTTTATTAAAATTATCGAGACATATTATTTCCTCTATTTTTAGGTAGAAAAAAATTTCGAGTTATAGAAAGTGATTTTCTTGCGCTTTATTATTTCAAGTTAAAGCCAAATTACCGAAGAAAAATTAATTTGACTTTTTATCAGTTTTTTTTTCATAAATTATTCGAGTATTAAACGTTTTTTTATACAGAGACGTGTAAAATCGCTATATATAGAGCTCTATTTCCCTTTTAAGAATTTTTTCCAACAAGTAATTTGAAATTTTAATTCTGTTAATTGGAAATAAATATTCTATTTTATATTATTTAATGACAGGATTTTTTTTTCGAGTCTTTATTATTGCATAAAACTTGATCTATAATCACATAGAATTTTTCAAATTATAGGAATTATTAACACTTTAAAAAACCATATTATAATTATATCTTTTATTGGGGCTTTTAATTTTTTTTTAAAAAATCTTCATTTATCTTTTTTTTTGACAACCTCACCCCTCTAATTGATGATTAATCAAAGATAGCATTAAGTCTTTATTGTAAACAAATATGAATTAAATTTGCAAAAAGCCTATTCATTGTATATTTTTGCAAAAAAAAACTGTTATATTTAGTTCAATGTACTCTTTATATCTTCACAATTGTGAAAGTTAATACACTTTTATTTATAAATGATAATTTGATCGAGAAAAGAAAGATGGGTATTGAATTTGAAATTAAAAATAAATTTTAATTAACTGTATTAAGTTTTAAATAAAAACAGTAATCTTTACTGCTAAATTATCACTTGTATTTGTAAAAAGATGGTTTTTTCAAATGGAATTTGCTTTTTTCATAAAATCGGAGAATGAAATTTTGGGAAATTAAATTTTTAAAATTTAAATTGAAAATTTCTGGATTTGAAACTATTCTTACTTTAGTTAAAGATGAGTACATAAAATTTGTTAAAAAACAATCTAATTATTTTAAATTTTTCATCGATTTGATTAAATTATATAAGAATATCATGTTTAAATACAATAATTTTGATGTGATGTCAAAAAAAGGAAAATAATAAACAGAAAATCTTAAATTTTGAGTATTGACCATATTTTCACAAATTTTGTTAATATTTTTATTTGATTATCCATGAATAATTTGAAAATATAGTAAATATTAAAAACTCTTCATTAAAATTTGAAAAAAAATGAAAACAGAAATAATAAAAAAAGCCCTTTTATGAGAATTAAAAATCAAAGAAAAATGTAAAAAAATTAGGTATTTTTGGTTAGAATTTTTTCTTCATTCATGGGAAAAAAAATAAAAATTGATAGAAATTGTAATTTTTTTAGCATTATTTGTTATTTTTGAAATTAATTGAACGTTATTCATATATTTACAGAGAGTTTTTTAAAAAAATTGAGAATTATTAATTTATTGGGAGATCAATCTCGAATTTTAATATTGGTCACATTAAAATTAGAATTTATATCATTTAATCAAAAAATCGAACGTACCACAGATTGTAGTGATCATTTTAAAATAAAAAATGAGCACAATCAAATAAAAGAAATATAGAATATATAATTTAGCATTATAAAAAAAAACATTTTTTTTCTATTTATGAGCTATTTAATTATCATTAATATTTTTTTTAAAAAAATAAGGGGGCGTTGGATTAGATAAATAATATACCTATTAACTTTTTTAAAAAACTGAAATAAATTCACGAATTTTTTTTTCTATCAATGAAGGTTTGTGATTAATATTCATACTTGAATATTATTTTTTTATAATAATTTCAAAAAATTCTCAACCGATTGACTAATATGTATTTTAAGGAAACCCCTGTACTATCCAATTCACTTAATTTATTTTTTGGTTTTTTCATTTTCTAAAATAATTTACAAATTTTTTAACATGTAGGAATATTAGAGAAATTTTTTGTCAATAACTTAACTCTCTCAATAGCTTTTATAGAAATAAACTCATTATAAATTCTATAATTTTAAATTGTATTGATAGAGCATTTTTTAGTGTGTCATGCATTATCTTGCTTAAAAATTTATTAATAAACTCGCAAAAACTTTCGAATTTAACCGATCTTATATGTATCTATTTCATAACATACAAAAATTATGTAGTTCATTCAAAGTATGAGTGTAGTTTTTTTTCTTATTATTTTTGGGTGAAATGAAGTTTATTCTTTTTACAGAGAAAAATATTATATTCTTTTTGCTTAGAAAATTTTTATAAAAATACTAATAAAAGAAAGATCAAAATGACCTTATCATCAGGGAAGTATAAATTGGAAAAATTAGAAATATCTATTCCTTTTTTAATTCTTTAATAAAGTTAGCTCTATCTATCATTCTACTGCCTTTTATATTTGTTTTTGGAATATTTAGAGCTTATCTACTGAGTTTATAGAGATTTTTTCCCGGTGATCTAGGGAAAATATTAAATAAAATTTTTAATAAAATTCCTATGTCTCTATTTAACATGATATATATTTTTTTTATGGCGCTCTCACTAAGTTTTTTTGGATTTTTTAAAATCAATTTCTATCAGAACTATAAATTTTTTTTTATTTTTAAACCTAGATATTACGCATTTTGAATGTTTTTTAAAATTTTCTCATTTCATTTTTTCAGATTATTTATAAGAATTATTTTTAGTGCTATTGTTGATTAAAAGTGCGTCTGAATCTTCTTTGATAGATGATAATTATAAAAAGCGTTAGAAAAAAGCTTTCCATTAATTTTATTTGACTTTAGTTATCTCAAATTTTATTAATAAAAAACTTCTAATTTTTTCAATTAATCAAGCCTTTTTTTATATATTTCATATATTCACTGTTGTTAAAAGAAATTATCATATGAATTATATAAGTTTTTTTTAAAAAAATATATTTGATTATATAATCATCTAATTTTTATTTGTTGAATTTCGATTTGAAAATGATCACTAGAGTTTTCAATATTTTAAATTTTTTAATTAAATGATCAAATATATATTTTTAGTGTGCTCAATATTACAAGAATAAATTTTTCATCCAGTTAATTAAAAAATTCTCATCTAATTCTTAAAAAAAGATCAGCACATTAAAGGATTATTTTCTACTAATATATAAAAAAATTTCGATTATATTTGAAAATTTTATGTTTTTTTTACTATTTTCTATAATAGACAAATAAAATTGTAACTAGAATTTATAAATTTTTAAATTTATCGAAATAAATTTTTCTATGCGGATACATTTAGTTGCAATACATAAAGCTATTGAAAGATATGTATTTAAAAATTTTATGATTCGTTTATAAATTAAAACTTTTATTCTCAAAAAATCGTTCTGTATGTTGATTTGGTGATCAATAACAGATAATTATAATTGAGAAAAAATGATGTCAAATACATCCAATGTCAAGATTTTTTCTAAATTCCCGTTGGCTTTTCTTTAATATTTTATTATTTAGAAGTTTTTTTTTTTTAAAAAAAATATCTATGAAAAAATTTTAAACTTCTCAATCTCCATTTAGTACAATTATCAGCAGAAAATTTATTTTCAATTAAAATTTAAATACAATTATATCAAAAAGTGTCATATTTTTTTCAATTTTCATTATCATATCGTCATTAATGGTTAAAAATTCTGCACTCCTTATCTATTCGAGAAACGAAATACCCCATATATATCATCTAATCAAAATATAAAGTAATATAAAATCAACAGTTTTTTATAACATTTCTTAATTTTTAATCAGATCCAATGATTTTAATTTTTTTTCATAATATAACTTTGGAATATTTAACTTTTTTCACAGTTTTTTATATTTATATTAAAATTTTTGATTTAATTATTTATTTTAAGCTTTTTCAATTAAAATTTCAACTTTTTTTAATTAGATTATATATTTATGCTGCATTTTTTTATCGGCTTTAAAGAATTCTACCCTTCGAATCATCCATATTCTTTTCTGGAAAATCCTGTTACCGATTTTCAATATAGATTATCCATATTTCATTATAAGACATCTTTTTTTAATTTTAAATAAATAATAAAGATAAATTTCTAAATATTTTATTTCTAATTTTTTTTAAATAAATTAGAATTTTTTTTTTTTGAATTTTTTATTGAAAATCTTATAGGATTTTAAATATTTCTATTAAAAATGGTTCAGAAATTAACAATTTTTATTATTGATACAGATAAAATAAAATATGGATATTTGATGTTCATATTTTGATATTATATAGTGAGGCACAAATATTAATTCCGAATCCGATGGAAATTATCTATTTTATCCCGAAATTCAAATTTAGATTTTATTACTATCTTTTTATACTATTTTTAAAGCTTAAGTGTGATATTTTTATTTATATCTGCTAAAAAAAACCACAAATACAGGATATTCGATATTTCTTGATATTTTAGTGAAATAAAAATGAATATCATAGGTTTTCATGTTGCAAAAAACAATATAATATAATTTAAATTTAAACTAATTTTTAAATTTTTTTAAAAAAAATAAGAAAACCCATTTCTTTGAAATACCTAATTTTATTTCATAATTACATATTTATTTGTTAAAATAATAGTATATTTGGATTTCGATTGTTCATTTTAGATCTAAAATAGCTTTTTTATTGTAATGGCTTATACAATTTTTCTTTCACAGTTTTTCCGACTCATTTATAAATTTCTTATGTGATTTTGAGATCAAAATTATTTATTTTTGAATTTTATTGGCCTTAATATTTTTTATTTTATTAAATAAATTATGAAAATTAATATAAGATTAACTATAAAATTTCCAATTAAAACTTGGAATAATTTCTATACCATTTTTTTTATTTAAATACAAAAAAATCATATTTTGACCCAATAAAATGTTATCTAAAAAAATATTTTTATTTTATCATAGAATTATATAAAAAAATCACATTATTTGGATAGAAGGGATTGATTTTAGATAAAAATAATAGAGTCTTTCAGGATAAAGCTTTATCTCTTTTCTTTATTTTCAAGAAAAATATAAAACCTATAAATTTAAATATTCCTTGAAGAAACCAATAATATGTACTAATTTTTTCATTTTTGATTAGTTAAGTGATTTGGGTAGTTTTGTTTTTTTCTTTTTTTTAATGAAATTGCTTTCGCGTTTAGGTTTGAAATCATAATATTTAATTCATTTTTTAATTTTAATACTAATACTAATGGAATTTTGTATTAATTTGAAACAGAAAATGAATTTATTTTTAAATTTTACTATCACTTATATTTTTTTTATGATTTTTTTTAATGGGCTGACATTTAACTTCAAAGCATATCATAATGTACACAATAGTGATAATTTATATTTTAACTTTTTCACAAAATAATTTCCATTTCGTATCAGTAAGAATTATTTATTATTCTTTTTTTAAAATTAATTTTCATTATATTTAAATAATAATTTTATCTCATTCTTTTAAAAAAATGAATTTATTTTAAAACACGATTCAACTTATTCAGACTAAATTTATAGCTATTAATTTGAAGTCTTCTTATATTTTAATTTTATTTATGACATATTTATCTACTGTTTAATTTAATTTAATTTATAATAAAGATATAATTTAACTATGAATTTTTAATACATTTAACTATTATAAATTGATTTTAAATTTTTAATATTCATATAAATAAAATAAACTCGTTCAGATGGAAATAAAAGTGTTAAAAAATAAATAAAGGGCTTTTTAAACAAGATTAAAAATTCAAAAGAGAATAAGATGTCTGTTTCAAATTCAATTAAAGTACTGTTTTACTCGTAATCTCAGTAGTATTATCAAACGTAAATGTATTGAAAATTCAATTAAAAAAATCAACCAAATTTAAAAACGCAATAGCATTTGCTAACGTAATTGAATTCACAAATTGATCAAACGCATAAACTCAATGGTACTAGAAAGGCAAAAAACATAAAAAATAAACATATCTAAATTAAAGGCAAAAATGCCTTACCGTCCATAACTTGTTTTAATTCTTTTATCCTATTGGGTTCTTTGCATACTTTTTTTAAATTCTTATATTTTAGGGTTTTTTAAATTCAGAAAAACCTCTTTTATTTTATTCCTGAAAATCTCTGTTTTTCAGCTTTTTTCAACTCCTTATTACAAAATATTATTGCAGTTTTTTTAAAATCCACTATCTAATAAAAATTATTAATTTCAATAAGATATTTTATTGGGTAAATATATGAATCTTTTTATTTAATAAATGACAAAATGTGGTTAAATATTATTCCGAATTCACATCTGATACTTTAAAGTAAATCGCATAGTTATATTTGATGTTCATTTGATAAAATTTCAAGCATAAAAGAATTATTAGGCTAATAATACCTAATAAAAATGAGTTTTATTTCAAATCACTTTTTAAATAAAATCTCTCCTAAAATATGAAAACCACATATAGCATATATTAAACCAAAAAAGAATATTTATATTTTGATAATCTTTTTATCTCTCTATAGCGTTTTTAATTATTGAATTCGCTTATATATTTTGGATAATTATCAGTTAAGGTATCAAACACTATTTTTTTTCATAAAAAGCTTTATTGAATTTTTAGAAAAAGTCTAAATAATTTGAATACAAAGATTTAAAAACCTAAATCTTCTAAAAAATAATTTAATAAGAAATATTTCTGATTCAGTATATTTAAAAATTATCAAACTTAATATTGCTTTTTTTTTGAAGAAAAGAATCGCATTTAGATAAATTTAATGAAATACTTTTTTACGATTTAAAAAATTCTTAACTGTAAACCTACATTAGAATATTTTTTAACCATTATATATCTCAAAATACTTAATTTATAATATGAATATACTAAAAATATTTAAATTTTTTTCGTAAATTAGTATTAAATATCATTTTATTTAAAAAAAATAATTGTATTTAGACAAACTTTTTGTAAAATTCTCGAAACTTTTTTTTATTCATAATTTTAATTAAAATAATTTTATCCCGCTAAAAATTTTATCAGGGTAAAGAAAAATTTAAAAAAATATTATAGAAAATAACTAGCATCACACCTATAAAATTTTTACTTGTGTTAGATGGAGATGGAGATGGAGATAGAGATAAAATTAAAATGATGTTTTAATCCCTAAAAAAGTGCACTAAAAAAAATAATATTTTTAATCATAAAAATATATCAATTAGCCCCATATTATAAATATTATGATCTGTATATTGTTAAATGGGAGATTTTTTAAAAATTGAGACGCTAGTTTTAATAATAACTATAGAAATTTTTATTAATTAATTTTAATTGGATAGATTCAAAGAACAAATAAGTTATATAGGAATAAATTTATTTTTTATGGGGTTTTTTCGTTTTTTTAATGACCACATTACAAAAATTCATCCAATAATATACAATATATAATTTTGGCATTAACCAATATAATCCATGATAATTTTAAGCGCAAATAACTCGAAAAATACTGCATAAAATGATATCCAAGTTATCTGCATGCGTAACCGCAATGATATTTTAATAGAAAACTTGGAAAACTGCATTCACAAAAAAAGGGCGCCTCCAAGAAAAATAGGGCACCTTTTTGAGAAGTTTATCATAAAATTCTTGGATAAGGGACTATCTCAAATGCGGTTATTTTGACACTAATAAATAATGTGTTAATTTTTTTTGAAATTTGAGTATATAACCAATAGAATTTATTCAATTTGGTAAATTATTTCATTTATCATTATATTTGACTCAGAATAAATTTAAATCATTTATGTGTAAATATTTTGTAATTATTGGCTGTAAGAAACAAATGAAATTAAATTATCAAATCAAATAAGATATGGATTTTGTTTTTAATTTTTTAAAAAAAATTCAGGAGATCATAAGAGATAGATGATGTTATGGCATATAATGAAGAGGGGAGATAAAAAATAAATAATAACAGAATTCTTTAATGAAAATTTGGTGGGAATGGTGGGGAGAGGGGGTGTAATATATTTTTGAAGCTAATATAATTATTAATAAAATTAGGTTTCTGGATCCGTCATTATCACAATTACGATTTCCGATGACCGAATGAAAATTTGAATAACGATTCCGATGACTGAAAACAGATTTTATAAACGACTAAACAATAAAATCTTTATTAAATTTATTGAAGACTATTTCGATATTAAGTTTTTTTTTAAAAAAAAAGCCAATTTAAAATTTTTCAAAAATATAGTCATTAAAAATTAAAATATTACTAGTATTGCTTATTATTATATTTATTATTAATTCTTAGTTTCAAATAAAATAAAAAACAATTACACATTTCAATTGAATTCTAGTTTTTTTTTCTAAAAATTTTGCTGAAAATTCACTTTTTTTGAACAGAATATATAATTATTTATTCATTAAAAATAAATATCATTTTTTTAAAATGAAAATTTTGATTTTGAATCCTGAAAAAAAAAATCCAATAAAATTTATCAGATTATGCTTATATATATAATTCTAATTCATATTAGCGCTAAAACTATCACTTTTCTTGAAATTGATAATATAATAAATTTAAAAATCCATGTTAATTGGTCAATTTTATTTATAAATTTTTGAATATCTAGTGAATACCTGAATACTGAGTGCCATATTTTTTATCATTAATTCGCTATATCTAATTTCGATAAAAAAAATCATTGTTATAAATGCTAAAAAAATACAAAAAGTTAAAAATGAGGAGATTTTTTTCTAAAAATAATTATTTAGAGCTCAAAATATTCCGAAAAGACTTCTTAATGTTGAAAAAAATAGGTAAAAAATAATATAATAATTATTGCGATTTTTTTCAGAATTCAATATTTTTTAGCTTTTAAAAAAAGTGTATTATTGAAAAATAAAAAATTTATAATTTTTGTGAATGTGAAATTTAAATTGATATGCTAAAGCATAAAAAATGGCGAACCAAATACAATTGATTCGGGGAAGAAGTAGTACGGCCACAAAAATATTTTTTATATACCCCTATATCTTAATCAATGATAATTCCACAAAAACATATATCAAATCTACATAATATACATATTTATTTATCTTTATAAATAATCACACACCTCTTAGATATGTATAAAAATAAAAAAATGATGAAAAAAACAAAAAAATAAAAAAAAATTCATTAATCTTAAAGTCGATTTTTTCAAGACACAATGAAATCACATCATGATTCATTTACGGTCCAAAGGAAAAAAGATCCTATCTCAAATTTTAAAATAAAAAAAGGATCTAAAATAGCATATTCAACAGAAAAAACTAATTTATCTAGATATTACTTCGGATTTATTTATCATCTTCAGAAATTTTCTGTTGTGAATTTCGAATTAGTTTCATTCTTTTGATCTGATTAAATTGAGAATTTTTCCACATTACAGTTTCTTTTCGATTTCTTTTTGGCTTTTCTGCTTGATTTAATACTATGCAACTCGTTTTTTAACTCTAATCTCTACACTGAAATCTAAAATCTATAATTGAATAATTGTGGATATCGAGGCTGCTTATTACTGATCCTAATAATTTTCCTGATTCCATAATAAAAGACATAAGACTTAAAAAATTTCACTATCATTTTTTTCAGATTTGATCCCGGTGATCCACCATATTATATTTGAAAGCTAACCCAATTGATTTTGAGTTGTTAGCCTGGTTTACACTTGATATTTCATAGAAATATACAATAAAATATTCAATATTATTTATTTATATTTTTAGAATAGCTGTATTTAACCATCTCGAAAGCATCCCTAATTTCTTTTAAAAAAGTATTAATATTGTTTGATATAAAAAAAAATATTAATAAAAAATACCAAAGTGCCCACCAACAACACTTTTACCGTGATACTCAGTGAAATAGTTTAGAGAAAACTTTTTTCCGGTTTTTTGTCCTATTTCTCTAAATATAGAATTCAAAAACTCGAATGACGAAAATGAGTGTCTGAATTTGCCATATGTGCACTTTTTAAATGCAAGCGAAAAATCGAGTTTTCAGAATATGCATCAAGAAATCGAATTCATATTTTGAGTCATGACTAAGAATCTTAGGAATTAAGCCATCTTATTTATATTTCCAAGTCCCATAATTTCCAGGATATATAGTAGAAAATCTCAAGTTCGAAATTTGAGATTTTTTATAGAAGGATGTGCTAGTTTCAACTAGACTACCCCCTGTCCGAAAAATTTCCCTAAATTCCAATATAATTATACAATAATTTTCTCCAAGATAATCACGGCAGCTGATACATGCTTTTTTCTGAAGTTAAATATTTTTTTTGTTTATTTTAAGTATATATTTCTTATTCACAATTTCTATACTGCTCACTGGATTCAATTATATCGATAAATTTTAGAATATAGATATTTTTTTGGATCTTATAGAATATTGGACACATGTCTGTTTTTCTCAATAGTCTTAAGTTTTTTGCGCAAATTTTATCGAATAATATTAGATCTATTTCCAAGTCTTGATTTTATCGGATCTTTTCTTTATATGTTTCATTTTTGGTGTTTTCTAGATAATAAATCGAGACTTTAACTGAAAAATTTTGGCTATTCTTAATGAGGTAAACTTTATTGCTTATTCTTTAATTATCTAATAAATACTCCTCAGCCGTTTCTTTGAGTTTTTCGGATTCCCAAGTTGATTTTTTTTTTGATAATTTTTTTTATAGCCAAATTTAAAAACACCAGATCAAAAAATTCTACGGCTTTTGTATATTTTCTATTCGAAAATTAAAAGTCGAAATTTCTTATATAATTTCTTTTACACACCAAAGCAACTAAAGATAGGACATTGGATCTATCTTTTCTAAATTTAGGCATGCTACTATGTACATTTTTCAGAAAATTTATTTCGTTAAAGTCGCTCGAAAAACTCCTGTAAACCGCCTTTCTTATTTTTTATCTGTTAAAAAAATAACTATAAAAGGCCGCTTTATCTCCTTTCGATATAGATTCTGCTACTTGATCAAGAATTTTGAAAATTGAATTTTTTTTTTTTTATACATATCTTCAAATCCAACTTCAGTGGATTCATTTACATATATACGACTATTTAAAAAATGCATTCTATATTATTGGAGTTTGAAAATATATTTATATCGAGAAGAAAAAGAAAAAAATTAAAATGATTTTTGTTACAAAAAAAGAGTTCCAACTTTTATCAAGTTTTTCATTAAAGAAAACCAAACTCCCAAAAAAAAAAAAATTAACATTCCAAGAAACTATTTTTGCAAATAAAATTTCCCATAAATTAATTTAATCTTGATCTGAATATGGAAACCTAGAACTAAATCTGGTAATTTAATATTTTTTTTAAAAATCTCAAAACAATTGACCAATATCATATTTCGTATTAAAAAATTAAAATTATACATAAAAGGCTATTTGAAACTCTTCCTAGTAAAACGTCTCACTTTCTTTAGAATCTTCCAAATGTTAAAATTCAGCTATATTGACTAATATTTGATCATAATAGGAAATTTTGACTAATTCGGACTGAATTCGGTCAATATATCTTATTTTAGACAAGAAAAAAATTTATCCAACAATATCATAGACTATTTGAGAATTTTTCTAAAAAATTTATGTCTGTAGACAATTAGCAATAATTTTGAAATGAACCAAATATATGATTATTTGTTTCTGACCCCCCGTCTTAAATTTTATACTTAAATCTTAGGTTTGATATTTACGTAAATTTGATATTTTAGCGTTAATTTTAGTCACAAGTTTTTTTGAGCCGAAGTTCTATTTGGTTTAATTCACAAAAATAGTTTTTTCAATCGATAAATATTATTGTTGGAAATTTGTGTTTTATCAAATAGATTAGCGCAATAGATAAAAATTGTTACTAATCTCCTGAATATAGATTGAAGTTTTTTATACTATAGGAATTTAAGCTAAGGCTTAATTATTTTTTCTCCAACAAAAAAAATTGCTATTTTACCTCAATTGTCATAAAAACGGAATGAGTATGATATTAATTAGCTCCACAATTTTTTTTTATACTTTAGCACATTAATATTAGCTTATCGATGATTTTTTCTATAATAATAGTAGTTCCGGAAGATAAATCTTGAAATTTTCCTGATTTTGGTTTTTTATTTAAAAGATATGTAAAACATATTTTATCTCAGATCCTATATCAATTCATTTATATTTCTATAGATTTGGTTCTAAGAGTTTCTTATAATCAAACTCCAGCTCTTTCTATATAACTTTTGTTGTGTTGTGGTCAAATTTATAACAGAGTAAAAAATCCAATGTAGTGACAAAAATAAACAAAAATGATTTATAGAAACCAAGGCCATTTACAATTTAACGTATGAAGACATGATATAATTTTGTATATTAAGAATTTCGAATAAGAGATCCGTTTTTTACTGAATTTCAGCGAGTTAATGAGTTAAGTAAAAAAATGTAAATATATTATCTTATATTTAACAATTAAAGAATAATAAAGATATCTCAAAGCGTAATTACTAAAAAAATATCTAATTTATAAATTACAAACATTGTAAATATATAACATCTAATATGAGTATATTAAAATAGTTAGATAAAAGATGATGTGTAAGAACCGAATATAAGTCTCAAGTATATTTAGTTTATTTAATTAAAAATAAAAGATTAGACACGTTATTTATTATGAGGTTTCATTTTAAACCACAAATTCAAAGTTTGGACGTTTAACTTAACATATTTAACGTTTAAAATAATTTTTTTAGATTAAAAAAAGTAAAGGGCTTTGATTAAATGTAAAGTTAAAAATATATATATGGTTTGGATAATATGGCACAGTTTAAGCTCAATTATTTTTATATTCCCATCATATTTACTTTACTTTGATCAAAAAAGCCTTAGTTTAAATACTTATTGTATAAAAAGCTTCAGTGCTGAATTTGGGAGATTAGGGCACCAATTTTTATCTATTGCGCTAATATATTTGATAAAACACAAGTTTTTAACAATATTATTTATCGATTGAAAAAACTATTTTTGTGAATTAAGCCCAATAGAACTTCGGCTCAAAAAATTTTGTGACCAAAATTAGCGCTAAAAGATCAAATTTACGTAAATATCATATCTAATATTTAAGGATAAAATTTAAGGGGGGGGGGATCAAATCTGCATACAATACATATATATCTCAAAATTAATTTATTTACTTCTATATGAAAATCTTCAAATTTAAAAGAAAAATTATTTGACTAAACCATACTATTTATAAAAAAAATTAAGAGATTGATTTTTTAAATATTTTTTTAATAAAATATATGGGGGGGTTTTTTAATGGAGAGATAATTTTCTTTCATATCAAATTTAATTGCTAATTTATTTATTAAATTTATCCAATGAATTTGAAAAATTAATTTAGCTGGTTCTATTTAACAAGAAAAAAAAGTCATTTTCATTTTTCTAATATCATAATTGGGGATTTGGATGTTATTTAGCTCAACTTACTTTTTTTTTATCAGTCTTTCCACTTTTATTGGATAAAGAATAATTTTTTGGAATTTTTTCTAAAACAGGGTACACTATAAAATTCCCTCTTCATTAAAAATACCCCATATAAACCACAATGGCGCAGAGAGTTCGTGAAAAGGGGTAAAAAAAACTTGAAATAATGTTTAAAACTAAAATGGCTGTTTTTTTGATTTTTTTAAAGTAGTTAAAGCTCTATTTTTTATTTTATTTCACATAAATTCAAAATACACATTATTTTTTATTTAAAATTTAAATAAACTGATTTTATTGAGATAATTACCTAATGGATTTTTAAAAATCTTTTTAATACAAGTGTAAGTCAATAAAATAATCTTAATTTGTGTATTTTGATCATATGACTTTTCTAGAGCAGAATCTGAGCTTTTTTTTTGAACAAATTATAAATTTATTAACATAAATAATGCTGAAAAAGCCCTTTGATGTGGTTTAGGTGATTTAATGATGATCAAATAGTGAAAAATCCATAAATTAAATTCTCTCTCTTTTTAAAATAAAATATTGGAGGATGATTAATATAATAAGATAAAAATTAAATTTCAGCTAATATTATACAAAAAATTTTAAAAGAATTTAAAATCGATTTAATAATCATTTAATATAAAAATAATGATCCAGAGCACTTATAAATAAATACTAAAAAAATTTGTGTTAATTTTTTTACAATTCATATAGAGGGTACTCTGAATTCTGCACTTTTAGCTCACCTCTATCCAATTTTTGTTCTAAAATATGCTTTATGTACTTGTACCTTTTCGTATTTCTATAACTACCTCCATTATATTTTTAAAAACACTATTATATTTGTATTATTTGTTATGGTAATCTATTAAGAGTCGGATTTAAGATTTTGAGGAATGATTATATTATTTTGTTATTAATTTTAATTTTTTTGTCTTTTATTAAAAATAATCTATAATAATTTTTTTTTTAATTTTAATTATTCAAGAAATTATTTAGAAATTAATCAATCAAATAAGTTATTTATTATGTTTTGATGTTTTGAACGTTATTTTCAATCAAAATATAAAATGAATAGATCTTTAATGGCTCAAAGATGATTTCTCAATATATTATATTCAGTGTTATTTTTTAAAAAGGATCAACAAAAACCCCATTATTTAATAATACAGTTTCAAAAATTATTTTTATAATATGCTCGATATAAAGCATTAGAATTTCATAAAGTTTTTTTATTTCGAAACCCCAATATATAAACAAAATATATCCTCCCATTCTTTTAAAATTAGTAGAAATTTGAGATGGATTTTTTTTTAAAGAAATTTATTAGTTATTCAAAAACATGGAAACTAATTCATGACATATTTTTGTCTAATTTAAATAAATTCATCAAAAAAATGTTTTTTTGAAAGATTTAAATGCATATTATTATGTATCTTTTTGTGAAAAAGTTAAAAATAGATTACCTTGGAATTATTTTTCATTATAATACAACTTTACAAAACTTTAGGCCGTAAAATTTATTCGATTCGGCTATCATTTTTTCCTATATTTTGATTAATCCGATTAAAAATATTCTTCCTTATCGGAATATTCATTATTTACTGATAATATAAATATTTCTAGTATATTATTGCTTTAAGCGGAAATTCTGTAGAGTAGTCAATGCCAATTTTATTTTATTATAAAATATTATATATTTTTTAGAAATTGATTGATAATGGAGTAAATTCATCATTTTTAAAAAGAAAAATCATATTTAAATTCTGAAAATCTTCTCACGTAGAATTAAAATTATACTGCATGTACCTTCGTATATTTATTGCTTTTATGATTTATTCATGTTATTTGGAAATATTTTTTATCTTTTTCGAAACATGTAAAAAAATTAGTTCATTCAACATCCAACTGAAAATTTATATAATGTAGCTGATACCAGTACGCTATAATTGGATATGTGATTTTTTTTCTCACTACCAAGCACAATATTTATTTATTTTTTTAAGATTTTTTATCCATGAATATGTTTTGATATTATCCTTAAATATCATGGAGTTAAACATGTGACAATGCATGATAATTATGTGTTGTAACTGAACATTAAAATTAAATTAAACCCCTTTTAAAACTTACTATTGTGTCAATATGCATTAATTTAAATGCAAAATCCATCTGATTCCTTTTTTGAAAGCTATAATTACTTTTTACTCGTTTAATTTTTTAACAATACCGTTCAAATATGTATAAATCTTCTTATCCAAGATTATCTAAAATATTAAATTGAATTTTAAAAAAATACCCGTAATACTTCTAAAAAGCCTTCAAGCTTATCTTTGAATATATAACTAGATTTATTTGATCTTATTCTTTTATGAATCAAATCATAAATATATTTTTCATAATTGTTTTATTCTTTTTTTTAGTTTCATTTTATCTTATGATACTTAAATCCATCATAAGTTAGATTTAAAATCAGGACTTTTCCTTTTCGAAAATTAATCTTATCAGAAATTATTATTATTTTCATCTTTGTGATAAGTAAAAATTATATAATTATATAATAGATCTACCTTAAATCGGTAGTTTGGACTATTTACGAATTTTTATTAAGTAATAAAAACTTAGATATTTTTTTTTATATTTTACCTCTTACCATCTTAAAATTTCGTGACTTTAAGAAAACTTCTTTTTATCTACCGATCATCACTCTTGTTTTCTCTTTATCCGAAAAATATTATAAAATCTCCCAAAGAAAATAATAATAATAGACATACTAGTGATAAAAAATACAAAAAATAAGTCCGACACTCTATCATCGAATTCCATGGAGTGTAAATTTCTCTAAATCGTTGAAAAAGTAATTTTATATTCCTCTTCAACATGTATGGGATGAATTGAGACAATACATGCTTGTAATAACGTATAATATACCCTTTTTAAATGATTTTTAAAGTTTCTGAAAATTAAAGTTTTAAAAAAAGCTAAAAATAAAATGAAAATGCCCTTAAGAAACGAGCTTAACTGTTGGATAAATTTATTTTTTATATGAGAACAGTTTAAAATGCATTAAATTTTTTGGTTAAACTTCATAAAAAAACAGATATTTTAGGAAAATATTAATTACAATTGAAATCTAAACAAATTCGTATATTTAGATTTTTATCCTGAAAGGCGAAAATTTGCCTTTATTTTAGTCTAATATTTAAATGATTTTTTTTATTTAAAATAACTAATCGAGTTTTTTTAAGTAAAAAAAATAATTCAGTAAAAAAATTAGGAAAAATTGAGTGAAAAAATTATTTTTTTCAAACCAATCACATTTATAGTTATTAATATAAATTTTTTGGTTAAATTGATTTATTTAAAATTCTTCAATCTATGCGGATGGTGGGGGGGAAGGATGACTCTCTTTAGGAGCTAAAAATTAATTATTAAAATTTTTAACAAATAATGTATAAAAAAATATGACAGATAGATACCAAATAGTGTTTTCAAAATCTAAAAATTAATTTGTGTAAAATTTAGTATAAAAAATCAATTTAGGTACACACCACACAATTTTAAACCAAAAATAACAAAAAACTTTGAGAAAATTTTCGAGTCTTATTAAAAAATAAAATAAAATTTTTTAATTACTAATTTTTAAGCAAGATTAAATTTTCTATTTCTCAAATGAGGCTATAACCTAAGAACATAAAGAATTTTAATATTCATCTGTCTGAAGAACTTGGTTAAAATCAAACAATAAAATTTGAAATTATAGAAATTGATAGGTTTTTTGGGAGATATTTTATATCAGCTTATAAATATATTGATAATCTAAATCCAATAATAATTTTTTTTTATATTAATGTATTAATAGTGCAGAATAAATGGCTATTATACCCATTTTTTTGAGGTTAAAGAAAAAAAATTAAGGTTTAAATACTTATAAAATTATATAAAATTAATTAATTCTTGAATGAAATTTTTTTTTTCTAATCATTGATCTGTTTCTATTAAAATTTTTTGATATAAATTTTCTAAATAAAATTTTCTTTTTTAGAATTCATATAAAAATAATCAAATAATTATGTAAAAAAAATATATATTAATTTTAAAATTTTATAATTAAATTATAATATTTACTTTTTTTAAATTAAATTTGCAATCAAAAAATATTTTTAATTGAAAAAATTCAACCTTCGTAAAATTCTTACTCTTATAGAACTAACCTTTTGATTTTTGTACAATCAAAACAATTGTATTTAGCTTTAAAGGATTTAAATTTTGTAAGGCCATTAACAAAATATTAAGCTTCATCTGAATTAGTATGCAAGATTTGAAACATGAAAACTTAATGAATGATTGGAATGCTGAATACGCATTTTAAAACAATCAAAAAATACTAGAATAAATGGATTTTTAAAAAAAATGATACTTAATATACATAATTATATAAAATTGGAAATATTGGACAAATAAGCTTTCAATTTTCAAAAATATTAATATTTTTTAAATGAAATTCAAGCTAAATTTTTTTTACATAAGTACCACTTTTTAAGTATAAATATTATATTCTTATTTCAATAGCAGATGGATCAACACATATTTTTGATTAAAAGCTGATAC
Source organism: Smittium mucronatum (assembly GCA_001953115.1). Classification (NCBI taxonomy): domain Eukaryota; kingdom Fungi; phylum Kickxellomycota; class Harpellomycetes; order Harpellales; family Legeriomycetaceae; genus Smittium; species Smittium mucronatum. The sequence continues at coordinate 15,332 of LSSL01007761.1, read as the reverse complement.
AATTCTCAAAATAAATAATATAATTGTGAAAATATTTGTATTTTTTTATAATTAAGAAAATTATAAAGTTTAGCTTCAATATTTATGAAGTTATCAAAGAAAATAGAGTGGAAAAATTGAAATATTTGAAGTTAATAATCAATAATATCTTAAAAAAGCTACTATATTTATTTTTGTGTATAAAATGATAAAAAATTGTTAGATAATTTTTAAATAAAAATGACTTGATCCTATGAATTTAATACAATACTTTTCTAAACAACTTGTCTAGATTTGAAGAGACTAGATTTGGCTTAATTTTTTTTTTAAAAAAAAATTCCCCTCTGACTTCAAATTTATAATAATTTTTTTTTTTCAGTAAACTTAACATAGAATCCAACTCAAATTTATATTTCTGCTATGTTTCACTGATTTTAAATCAAATAATTCGATGATAAATAAATGGGAGGTATCATTTATCGAGTTAGAAATTTTACTAATAATATTAACGAATTTTTTAAACTATATCTAAAGAGAATAAACTATTGAGAAAATTCTCTATTTTTAATTATTATTATTATTGGGGGGGGTTAGGTTTTTTGTGATCTTCGTATAAAGCATTTATTTATTTCCAGGATTCAATATATTAATTAAATCATTTTTTTTATTATGCTTTTTTAAATTATTGATTTTATTTTTCTATGTATATTTATTTGAATCTAATGGTTTTCTTATAACTTTTATTCATCATATTTTCATTTTTATTACTCCATCTTCGCTAAAAATTGCATATTATCTAACATTAACACTTTTTTGTAGAAAAAAAAAAAATTAAAAAAAAAAGCTCTAATTGGTTTTATGCTTTTTTATTTGATGGATATAAAAAGGATTTCTTCTAATAATAATAAATACAACTAACCTGGATATATTTAATCAATAAATAATTCTTATTTTCTTGGTATATCTGCCGTATAGAGCACAAAATTTTCTTTCTGGTAAAATGAGAATATGCGCAAAGATTTTAAACTTGATGTTCTCTGATAAAAAATACTTACATTTAATAATATTTCTCATTTTAATTTAACCCTCTTATATAATGAATCGTGTTTTTAAACCATCTTATCAACTGTACCAATTCTAATTTCTTTCTATTTTAATTATTCCTCATTTCAATCATTTCATTATTAAAACTGTAAATTTTTTGATTTATCAAAAAAATAATTTTGAAAAATTACGTCAAAAGAATATAAAAATATTTTAGTACGGAATATTACGCTTTTTTTTTTGATTTAATATGGAATTTTTCCCGTTACGAAATTTTTGCGGTTTATTTTCTATTAAAATCAGAAATTGATTCTTCAAGAGTATTCTCTAGCTTATATTCATCATCTTGGGATTTTTGTTCCATAAATTGGTCCCTATTTTTATGGATTTGAAAAATATAAATTGTATTGCATTTTATGGATTCTATTTCAAAAATTCAGCTATTATATTTATAATAATCTCGCCTGTGCTTCCCTTTACATTTATTAGGTGAATATTTTCGGATAAAATTTCCATTTAAGTGTATTTCTCTTCAAAAATACATTTTATTTACTATTAATATCTGATTAATTAGTTTAGAGTGAAAGAATTCTTAAGAAAAAAAAATCTGGCATATATATGATCTGAAATCAAAACTTTAGCAGCATTAGTTCAAGGAATTTTTTCTGAAATTTCTTTTTCTTTTCTCTGATAGATCCCAAAGCACCAGCAATAAACAGCTTCTTCCTCCAGGAGCCAAACTTCCAATATTCTTTTAACTAGATCATTAGGCGTATTTTAGTTAATATAATATCTAAAATTATATATCATTATCTATTGTTAATTGGATATTTTTTGTCTCAGGATAAGATTATTCTGAAAATAATCTTCTTTCATAAAAAGCTCCTTATTTTAAATAAAAAATCACCATTTTTATATTTTTTTTACGAAATCTAGACTTTTGTACAAATAAAATGTGAAGTAATATAAGAAAATTTTTTGATACACTGATATTAATTATTTAATAACCATGTAATTTTTCATCATTATTCTAGGAATCTCGAAAATATACAAGTTTTTTCATTCCCATTATCAAACTAATCGAAGAAAGTAGTTTAAACTGATTAATAGCAGTATTTTTTTGGGGTTTTGATTTTTTAATTATAAATCCAGTAATTAATTAGAATTACCTACTACCTGATTCATTAAATCATCAAAAAAAAATTTAAATTTTTATTATATGCAATATCTGTTAAAATATATATGATTAGGTCTGGGTCTAATTTTTTTTATAAGAAATATGTCTCACTATATTTTTTATAAGTATTTAATCTACATTTTTTGAGAATTATTATTAATTAGAAACCTAATTGCTGCTCATTTATTGAATAATATTCGTCATAAGGCTTTAAATCAAGCAAGGGTAACCCTCCTCCCCTTTCTTTTTTATCCCTGGTTTGAAATACAGAATATTCAAATAAATTCTCTCATGCTATCTAAATACTGATCATTCTAATTTAAAATTTCAATGAATAAACCATTATTTTTATTTTTACTTTATAAATATAAGGTAAATAATATAAGTATTTTAAATTGAGTTATAGGTGGATTTGAAATGATAAGAATAAATTCAATAATCAAAATCGTATTATCAATATTAAAAGTTCTATGTATTTAAGTTTGGAGGCAATTTAAAGTGCTATTTTGATTATTAAAAAATATTACAGCCATCAATTTATTAGAGAAGCAGGTTATATAATGCATTTAAAGGTTATAGGGGGAAAATTTAACTGTTAAAAAATAAAACTGTTAATTTAAATATTACATTGAAAAAAATTAATCGATTTCTAGCCTCGATATTAATTTTATGTTATAATTATTTTGTGGGTCGAAGACATTTACTTTTCTTAAAAAATATTCAATTAAAACTTTTATTTTTGGCTATTTTTGACTGAAACTGACTTTTTTTATAAAACTTCATAAAATTAAAGATCACTTATTTAGTTCCATATAATAATGTATCAATTTAACATAAAAAAATTATAATACCACTTTTTGATATTTTCGCTTTCCTATTAATGAGTATAAAATTACACATATTAAGCATTAAGATTTTGGATATTCATCTCTGTAATTCAAGTTTCAACTCGGTAAGAGTGAAAAGATTAAATTGAGATGCATATTACTCGTGAATATTTAGCTATTATCGGAAAAGCTGAACTTTTACTGGAGTATAATTTCGATATTTGATATAATCTCATGTATATATATTTATATTTATTTAACCCTTTCAGGGGCAAAGATAAAACAAATGGTCACCTATACTGAGGCTACAAACGTCCGTACAGTCAAAATTTGGCTTAGTAGCAATTAACTCTATTAAAAAAATAGTCAATCAGCCAATAAAATAAATTAATATGAATATATTTGTAATTTTTAATAATAAAAATGGAAATGGAAATTAATACCTATGCGAAATTTAGGGTACGTAAAAGATTTAATTTGAGCGAAATATAAAATTTAGTATTTCGAAAAACATTCTATATTATGTAATACAAAAATTCCATGCAATAGGATGAATAAAAGAGGTAATTTCGTCAAATGATTTTCTTAGTGATTAGATTACTCATAAATATAAATAAATATTGATACATGAAAAACGAATATAATAAATCTGATGAAATAAATTGAAATAAAGAAATAATAGGATTCTAAAATTGGGAATATTGAAGTATTAAACCTATAAACATATTAGTATCAATAAAAATGAATAAAGAATAAAATAAAGAATATTTTAGAAACCAAAACATATAATAATAAATGAAAACATTTATAACAAGTGCGATTTACAAAAAAACAGTAAAAGAAACATGAATCTGTCGTGATAAAAGCAATTTGAAACAAACTGATAAAAATTAAACAAAAAATCATAAAAAAAATGAATATCAATAATAGATCTTATATCAAAAGTTAAACCTATAAAAAAATTTTATACAAAAGTTCGTAAATTGTTTACATACTGTCCAAAAATTTCAAAATTTTGATAAAAAAGTTAAATTTCTAAGTGTGGGTTTATATTCCAATAATATAAGATTATTTCAAAAGTTCATAGAATTTGTTACTTACTGTCCAAAATTTGGAAAATATTGATAAAAAAGTAAAATTTCTAAGTGCGAGATTATATTCCAATAATATACGATTATTTCAATAAATTAAATTGAAGTTCAAGAAATTTGTTACTTACTGTCCAAAATTTTGTAATTTTTGATATGAAATTAAAATTACTATGCTCGGGATTAATTTCAAACAATATAAAAAAAATTTATATCTAATACATCTATACTTAAGAATTATGTTACTTGCTGTCCATGATTTGGACAAATTATATAAAAAAATATAATTTCTAAGCGCGGGTTTATTTATAAAAATAAAATATATTTTTACATCTAGAACAACTAATCTCAAGATAATTGTTACTTGCTGTAGAAATTATTTCCAACTTTCTATAACACTTTTTTTTGATTTTGAGTGAATCTTTTATCTTAAGATATACTAATCATAAAAAAAAATTTGAAAATGTTAAAATATTAATTCTGATATTAATAGATATATTATATCACAAAATAATGAAAAAAATTTCCATTATTATATTTATAAAAATCTTAATTTTTTATTTGTTCTAAGCACATATATTTTTTTGAAAATTATCATATTTTTATTTTAAATACATTTTTTATTGAACTTTTAATGAATATTTTAGTTTTATTATTTTTATTATATATACGTATCAACTCTCATGATTTTTAAATTGTATTCATTTTATTATTTACATCACTTTATTATTAGTCGCTATCAATATTAATTATTTATTATAAAATATTATTTTTGTTTTTTTATCTGCGAATTTTTTTTATAATTGTATCAGCAATTTTTCTTTTTTTAATCAATTTTTAAATAATATAGCTATTTTACCGATATACATAGATATTATTTATTTGATATTCCTAGTTTATTTACAGATAATTATTGATAAGCAATTTTGCTTTTTATTAAAAAGTTTTCTTTTCAATTGGATGATGAGTCAAAATTTCCACCTTTTGAAAATTCATTTTCTTTTCAATCAATTCGATCTACAAAAAGCTTTATTTCTAACTCTAATAATTTTCTTGAAGATTCATTTGAGATAAATTTTTTCAATGAATCTCAAAATAGTATATATTCTCAAGAATATAATCAAATTCCAGATATCTCTGCTATATCTTGGAGAAAAACTATAAACATTGAAGAAAATATAGCCAACTTTGAAGGTGATCCTATTATACCAAAATTTATTTTAAAATTTTCTGATATTTCACCATATAAAATTTTAAATATATTTATTACATATGAACTTTTTGATGCTATTTTAAATTTTTCTAATAACTACGCCAATTTAAAATTACCAGAAAAAAAATTGCAAACCAAAATTAATTTTGAAGAGTTGAAAATATTTTTAGCTATAAATATTTTAATGGGAATTAAAAAATCACCATCTTATAGGGATTATTGGAGTACATATCCAAAACTCGGTGGATATTTTATTTCGGATCTTATGAGCTCGAAAAGATTTGGATATATTTTATCGAATATCCATGTTTCAGATGACTATGATAATAACTCTAAAAATTTTATCCCTCAAGAAAAACTGAAAAAATTAATTACTTTATCAAGTACATTAAAGAAAATTTTCAAAAAAATTATTAACATCCCAAATTATTGCAATTGATGAATCTATGATCAAATTCAAAGGGAGAAACTCGATCAAGCAACATATTCTTTTAAAATCCATTAAGAGAGGTTTTAAAGTTTGGATTCTTTCTGAAAAATCGGAGTATTATTTGAATTTCGAAATTTATCAAGGAAAAATCGATAACAATACTGTTAAGGGTTTAGGTTTTAAAGTGGTATCTTTGCTAATATCAGATTTAAAATCGAAAAATCATAATTTTTTCTTCGATATATTTTTTAGTTCTGTCCCCCTCATGATTTATTTGAAAAAAAATAACTCTTAAGCATGCAGTCGGTTAAAACTACTGCAAAAAATATACCTAAATTTTCGAAAAATCCAAATCTTGAAGGCTATGAACGAGAATGGTTTGGATCTAAAGAAGGGCTAACAATAACTAAATGGATTGATGTCAAACCTGTTCATGTAATTTCAAATTATCACAATCCAAGGATTCAATCAGTAACCAAGATAACACAATTTGATGGAGCAAAAAAAGAAGCTCTGATTCCTCAGACGACTTTAGACTATAATAAATATATGAATTTAGTTTATAAACTAGATCAAATGAAATTATTTTATGAAATTTATAGAAAAAGCCATAAATGGCTGCAAAGAATTTTTTCAATTTAATCGATATAACTATTGTCAATTCTTATATTTTTTACTGCGAAATACAGGAAAATTACCCATAAAAACAATTAAATTTTTGAAAAATAAAAATGAAAAAATTTATACTTGATATAGTTGATATACTTTGAACCGATAAATTATCTAAAATCAATCAACTGAGATCTTTTAGGGTAGCAAAAATAAAAAATAATAATATATACACTTCAGATTACATAAGAATGTCAAATTATAAGCACCTTACTATAAAAGGAAAAAGAAAAAGAAGTGAATTATGTGTTTCTGGAAAGAAAAAAACACGAACAGTATAGACCTGCAGCATATGCCAAACTAATCTTTGCATGAGGGAAATAAACCATGGTTTACAAAATTTCATTTGAAAAAATAATTCTCTACTATTATTATTATATTTGATGCTAATTGGGACATTCGAATGGATTTCAAAAAAAGACTTTATAAAATTTAAAATATTATCGAACCTGCATAAGTTTTTAATCTAACTAATAATATAATAGATTATTATTAAGTAAAAAAATCCACTTTTATGTTATAATCTGATACTTTTATAGGTATGATCACCGATTTTTTTTTATGAAAAATTGCCAATATTCTAAGATATTTCAATGAAGCTCAAAAAGGTAAAATTTACATTATTAATAAGTTCGTTATTGGTATTGAATGAAAAAATCTATTTATATTTCTTTTTATTGAAATCCAAAGGCTCCAAAATATCTTTAAACGATTATTTAAATATTGAAAATGGTCTTTATTTGTATAAAATAGATTTTTCTTGGTTTTTTGTTAGATTATTGGCCTGTATTATGTTTATATATTGATATATTAAATCTGAAAATGATTTTTCATTTAAAAAAATCATATAAAAATATATAGACTGTTAGTTTATAATGTAAATATTGTAAGATATTTGAATTTATTTTTTTAAAAAAATATTATCGATAAGATAGTTTCAAAAAAACTTTTTGAGCTTTTTATATTTTAGTTTTAAATATATATTATTGATTGATATTTATCTATAAATCGATCCACTTTATCGTTTCATAACTTTATTAAAGGTAGGGGTATTGAATGAATAATGTTTTATATTTAATATACAAATAGACAGAGATTGAATAAGCAGTGATTTTTATGAATAGTGAACATTAAGAATTGTAATAATAAATGAATTTGAATTTGAATACAAAAATATCTATTGCTTTTATTTTTATACTTGAAAAACTTAGAAGCTTACGATTGGAACCACAGAAATCATATTTTTCAAACAAATTTTGATTGAAGGGTCAAAAATTATTAGAGCTAACTTTAGTGAATATAATCTTATTCATTTTTTTTTATAAAGTAAACTTTAATTAAATCAGCTGTATTTATTTTGGGGTTTGGTTATTTAATAATGGTAAAATGTGGCATCAAAGGATTCTATAATCGAGGATTTTTCATAATAAGTTAAATAATCATTTTAAATAAAGCGAAACTAACTTATTTAAATCTCTAGGTAGGTTAAAACTTTCATTTTTTTGATTTTTCAATTACATTACTTTTTCTTGTGAAAAATAATAAGATTATAGTGATTATGGCGAAAAATAATTAATGAAGCTCGCGAAATATCAATATTAAGATAATATACTTTTGATTATATTTTTTAGATAACATTTCATTATTTGAATATTTTAAATTTTAATTTTTAAGTATAATTTTTTTAATATAATAGCACTGATAAAGTTTAATGTCATCTTTTAACAAATAAAAAAGTTTCCAAAATTAAAAAAAAGGAAAAAAACCCATCATAAATAAGACAATCAATTATTTTAAGAAGAGAAGATTAAAAAAACTAAATTTAATTGGTTAATCTAAATAATGAGATTCAACTATATTATAGTGATTTTCAGTTTTTTTTTTTTCGCATGATTATGTGATTAAAAAATGTGCAATTTTTAGATTATGTTTAAAAGAAAGGTATATAAAGAGTTCGATTTTATCAATTTTTTTTAAAAAAAACTAAAAAAGTATCGATATTTATCTCTTTTAAAAATCAGCCAATGACATATCAAACTTAAAAAGGCTTCTAATATAGCATTAAAAGTATATTATATAACTTTTTATACGCATTATCTCATCAAACAGGGATTCAGAAATGAATATTCTTACGTTTTTGTAAGTATAGAAAAAGTTAAAATTTGAATTTATATTTAATTTTGACCATCTTTAAGATTTTATGTTTTTTTTTGTATCAACGAGTTTTTTTGTAATACAACTTAATAAAAACCATGCTAAAAAATATCAAAAAAAGAAAACAACGAATAAAAAAATGATACCATTCTAGCTAAAGTATTATTATCTATCATTGACTGACTTTATACCTATGATAATTGGGGGAAATCTAGGAAATGGTAGGTTCCGTCTGGAAGATGTTAAATTAGGTGTATAACTCAGTTTAAAATTATTATATAATTAAAAAAGTTGACTACGAATTTAATTTTTTTTTGAAAACACTGAGATCATATTTAGAGCTTATTTCTAACAGGATTAATAAAAATAGTGTACCACCCAACTGTAAGATAGATTTTCTAGATTTTCATATAAAAAGCTGTAAAATACCGAGATATACCAGACTGGTTAACTTTGGGATTTTCTATCGAATATTTGGCAGAAAGTACTAAAATGACGGACTGATCATTTTTGAGATGTTCCTCTTCTGCAATCTCTGACTTTCGGATAGTTTTGTGCCTCCAAAATTATTACCAACCACTAATGGTACAATAATATGTGAATTTTTTTTATATTTATCTTTTGAAAGCGCACTAATTATGCACTAATTATGAACCCAAACCACTGAAAAGTATTTAATTGTTGTGAGAAAAAACATATTTAATATTCATATAGTCTTTTTCACATAACTGCAGAAATTGAAAATAAAATTATAATCAATATAATACTTTTTTTATCAAATTATTTCCAAATTTGCACATTCTTTGACAAATTAATCAATGTTATTATTGTTTAGAAATAGAATATCTTAAATTATAATATGGATTACAACAGTGGTTTAATCTTAGATAACATTTAGGTGATCCGCTTAATAAATAAAGCACCGGATAAAAAATAAATTTTTATACAAATGCATAAATAATTTTTCAACATATAGCTCTCCTATTTAGTTGAATTGAATAAAAAAAAATTGATTTTAATGTTATATAGAATAAAAGAGCCTTTTTTTTTTGGTATAAAAACATCAATTTCTTCAACGGATTGTGCTGATAGTGATTTTTTACCCCAAAAAAAATATACTCATCATTTCTAAAAATCTTAATATGTATTATTTAAAGTATTTTAGTATAATTTTTTATCAATGTTAATCAAAATATATTTCCTTAAGCTCTTTTTCGACAAGAGCTATATTTATAAAGATACATAATTCAAAGTTTTAACGTTTATTGAAATAAAGTCTCTAAAGTATCACCACCAAATAGATACAAGTTTTTATATATATTTAAAGCATAAAATTTCATTGCAATAGGATGGAAAATTCTGAAAAAGTTATAAAAAATTATATATTACATTCCGTTTTTTATATTCTTTATTTCATAGAATCTATTTGCTTGGATTTTTAAAAAATATTTATTAAATGTTAAAGTATTTTCTGTTTAGGATTGAAAACATCGTAATTTTTAAGACCAGTTTTTTTTTTTTGAAGAATCTGCTATTAAATAATCAAATGTTTTAATTTGTTTATGTAATAATTAGTTGAACTTGAAGCAGTCTTCATTTTAGTAGATTCTATAGCTTTAGCCGAAGTTTCAGCACTAATTAGACTCTCGATTTTTTATTTATAAAACACGGATGAAAAAATATCATTGATAATGAAGGAATTTTTCGGCTAAATCATCTTAAAATACTCTTATTGTTTAAGGATGAGATTTTAGTAAAAAAAATGTTAAGAGAAAATAATCTTATACGGTATATAAACATTTTTTATTCGAATCCAAATTTAAAGTTTTTTGTGATGGATAGCCACAATTATGGAAGCGGAAAAATATTACCATTATAATTTTGTTACTAAGTTATTAATAATCTATTAGATAATAATCCAATTATTTGTGTATGAAATTAAAATTTTATTTGCAAAGTTCAGTTTTTTTAGGAAATAATCTTGTCCCTGAAAGGGTTGAATAGTAAATTTAGGCTATATTTGTTAAGATTTGAATATTTTAAGCATAATAGGCTAAATTGGTCTGAGTTCAGCTATTTTAAGAGATTTTCGACTAACATGATAATTTATCCAATAATTGCATATAATTACAAATCCACTTTCAACCTATTTTAATTTAATTAGGTAAAAAATTTAGCTAATGCGTTTTATTTGACTTTAATGTAATATTTATATTGTTTATTTTCTAATTATGACAAAATGAAAAGTTTTTTCAAGCATCTTAATAAACTTTACAGAAAATTTTTATGCTTATACGCATGATAAGAAATCAAAATATGACATTTTAATGAATATTTGGCAAACTGATCAAAACATCTGAAAATTTATTTTTTAATTAGACTTTTTTTTTATTCTTCCCGGCACAGTGATCTGTTAATATAAGCAAAAAACTGATTTATTTTTCCCGTGCAAATTAAAATCTGGAGTAGCCTAATAAAAAAAATGAATTTTACAACGCATAATGAAGAAATATTATGACCAATACCTCTAAATTTCTAAAAATTGAAACTCTCCTTTTTCGACAAAAATATCAGATAGCTAGAAATGTTCTGGATAAAAAGAAAATATCAAAAAAAAAATCTACCATAATTATTTCTTTACTCTTGGACGAAATACATCCTCCACAGTTTTGCAAATAATAATGCGAAATTTAGCGAATTTGCACAAAATTACTCTTATTTGCACGAATCAACATTTCACCCAATTTTTGCTAATTAAATCTAAATATTTAGTGCATTTCAGTTACAATAAGCTTCTTGGTCAAATTTGTTTTTTTATTGGGCTGCTTTACATTAAACTATTTCAAGTTATAATCTGGTAACAGCATAATATTAATTAAGTGGATAAGTTAGAATTTATTACCCGATGAAAATAAATAAAATACTCTGTGCAAAATTAGCAATTTTTTCACCACATTAATTGGAAAAAACTATAAAAACGTGCAAATTGGTGAAGTTTCATGCGAATAGGTGAGATTATAAATGTGCTTTTGTAAAATTGTGGAGAAATTATCAACGTACTTTGTTCTTTAAGACCTTTTGAACAATTATGAGTTCAGTTCAGGTAAAAAGGCCTTGTATCCGATTTTAAACATTCATTATTTAACTTACACTTTTTATCTAATCTATCTTTGAATTATGTTTCTTTTGGTTAATTTGAGGCAAAAAAAATTGAAATATAATACAAGAAAAAATATATAAGTGTATGTTTATTCAGATATCAAGTGCTTCAAGTAATGGAAGATATTATTCCGAAACTTAAATCTTAAAATGGGACCACGAAATGTATTATGAATTTAAAAGGAAGTAAAAGAATTTATTTTTAATGAATCAATTATTTATTGCAAAATTATACATAAGGTACTCATTTATTTTTTTATATCCCATAATTCAAACTCTTAATTTTATCTACCAGTTTAAATATCCTCAGTATATAAAATGAATTTATTAAAAATCACTCAAAGTTTCAATTTTTTTGTTTTCTTTGTCACAATAAAGAGATAAATAGTTCAATATTTTTTAATTGTAACTAATCGAATAAGAATAATAAAATTTATGATAATTTAAACGTTTAAATAAAAGCTTTATCCAAACTTGAGTTTTTTTTTTAAATCTTCCTCGGTCTCCCTGCCATTTCCCTTTCATAAATCAAAGCTATGATTATTATTTCGGTTCTTTTGATTGCTACTAAAAAACATGCATTTTAATAACCTTTTTTAATTTTAAAAATCCAATAAAAGAAAAAAAAGCATCATTCCATTCTCTATGTTTTTTTTTGGAATTAAAGTTTTCGTTTTACCGAAAATATACACAAAAGAATAGAAATTCTCTAACTCCAAGGTTTTTGTTTTGTTTTATATTTGGCCTTCTTTCATTTAAGTGATTACAGATTCGGATACACTGAATACAAATCCGTGTAAATTTTTTCTTAGCACGTTAAAATGGAAACTATTTTCTTTCAATGAAATTTCAATGTAATCCATTTTTCCTAAACTCGGTGAGAATTAATATTGATATTCTTTGATTACCTTGTTATAAAATGCAATAAATTCGATTATTTTCGATGATTGTACCTAGTAAACTTTTTTTCATTGTTCCATTGAATCTTTAAATGGAATTTTTTGTAGACGAACCAAAAATAAATGACCCCTAATACCAATCATTATTTTTTCGAAATAATTTTTTGAAATAACTTCCACCAGATCCTTAGTGAAATTGAAGTTGTTGAATATTAAGATAAACCGTTATTTTGCTTTTTCGAAGAGTATATTTTTCACCATTGGCTGCACTTACAAATTTCTCATTACATTTTTCATTTTCATTTTCTTTCTTTTCTTATTGCATCTTACGTATTTTTAAAAAAATGGAACCCCCAATTGGATCTATATAAATTCATATGAAAAGAAGTTGATTCCATAGATATTTGTGGTGCGGATTCAGCTACCAAAATTTATAGTTCAAAGTCAAAATTTAACTTTTTAGCCTCTGTCATAAGGGTTTCAAAGAACCAAATTTAATCTTTTGAGTCATCTCTGCTGACCTCAGAGATTGAAATAGAAGGAAAAGATAGGCTTTTATCAATAATAAAAATAGTTATTACTGAATATCCTCCCTTTACCTATTTGAATATCAAATCAAAATGAATATTTTTAGCCAGGGGGAGTCTGCTTAGCATAATTTTTGATTTCATAAAAAATTATATATCTTCAAGTCAAACTTAATATCTTGCATGTCAGGAAATTTATCAGATAAATGCCCATTTACCTTTTCTAATTCATTTTCTAGCAGTATAGATGTTATTTTACTCCCAGCTTTCGTTTTTTTGATGTGACTGTTTATAGCTGAATATTTATTTTTAATGCAAATCATTATATTATCAAATTCAAGTTTTTCTTTTATTTGATATGGGCTAAAAACATCTTTATTAAGAGAAATAATTATATTTATTTCATTTTTTTTTTTGAATTCGGCGCATATTTCAGAATGTGCTGTTGGGTGGTAGCAATTCTTAGAGTTATCGCAATACCCTTCTATTATTAAATCTCTAAGACTTTCTCCCATATTTTTTTTTACACATTAATATAATATTAGCCTGTATTTGTTAAAAGTTTTAGAATATTTCACTCGCATATTTGAAAACTTTCCCTTGATTAACTAATGTTCTATTATAACTCTATTTTTTTTGGGATTTATTCATTGTTATCTGAATTGAATTTAAGTATTTAAAGAATGAAATTAAGGAAAATTTTGTTTTTAAAAATTTAAAAATAAAATTATTTATATAAAGGTTATAGAAAAAGATTAGGGTTAACTTTTTTTTTGAATAATAACTACGATTCAGGGGGATTTCTATTTTTTTTCCGTACATATAATATAGGAATTCAATCGTTATAGGAAGATTTTTTTTTATTGCAATGGATTTAAAGTAAACAAAATAGACGGATTATGTATGTATAAATTGATTTATTAAATGTCAGATTCTTTCTTATATTATCAAATTATCTGTGAGGGGGGTGGGGGTTGAAAAAGTCAAAATACGGAATAAATCGTCAGTGATTTAATCAATTTGTCAAACAATCCCTTAAAATGTTATATTTATGCTAAAAATATCAGTATTTTATTATTTATCTCCTATACGCAACTTATTAATCTATAAAATGTATTTTTTTAAGTATAAAATCCTATAAATTTAAAAGTTTGTGTTTTTTTGAAAATAAACCGATCCATAAAGTGATAAAGCATTTATTTGTGTATTATTTTTATACCAAAATGAGTTAATGTCACCAATTCACTAAGGTAATATCGATATTTCTAGAATTTTGTAAAAGTAATATATAATAATAAGCTCCACTAAAAATTAATTCCTTTCTCACTTCATTCATTTAATCTGTGATCGGAAAATGTTTTTTTATTATATTTATTTGAAAGCTGCCTTTAATTAAACATCTTTTAATTTTATATATCATATTGAGATGGTTCTCAAAAAAACTAAGCCGCACTTTATATTTTTTAAAAATGAAGTAAAACATTAATGTAATACTAGAAAATAAAACAAGGTTACGGAATATTTTTTCATGGTAAAAAAACAAAAAAAATGTACTCTCTTTAAATCTGGAACACCAAATAGAATTTTACTGAAATTATTATTACTTTGACCACACACTAAAGAATGAATAATGATAATAATAAAAATACGAATTTTAGAAAGAATTTCTCTTAAGGGTAAATTTTCAATGCTGTGTTGATTTGAAGTTACTGATTTGAATATCAAATTCAGTAATTATAATTAAATTATCTTGAAAATTCGGAATTTAATATATAAGCTTTATAAAAAAAATTTTCCCAAATGCCCAGACTGTTAAATTGCTTTGAATAAACTCATAAATCTAATTACCGTAAACCGTTTAATGAGTTGGTATGTTTTTTAAAAAAAATTCCTAAACTTTTCAATATACAAGAATCTATATCAAAATAGATTCATTTTCTCGATTGATAGATTGCACTTAAACATATCTAATAATAAATAAATAAAATTTCTATCACGGAATTTTATCGTAAGATAACGTCATTAAAAACTATAAAAAAATATGGAAAAAAGAAAAAAGCGTATAGAAAAGACTACTATCCTAACTACAATAAGCTCCTCTGCCAGACTACCGGCTGAGTACCTACGGGAAAAGGGTTCAATCTACCAACCGAAAGACCCCCCCCC
>LSSL01007760.1:0-18906 GCA_001953115.1 Smittium mucronatum | reverse complement strand
AGGCTGGATGACTGAGGTTACGTGCAGTCATTAATTAAGCTCTTTTTCAATGAACAATAGTTCATTGGATCTACTGAGCTCCTAGTCAGAGCCTACTTCTAACAGGATTAATAAAATTAGGCCCCTACCCAAACGTGGGATTGATCGACATGGCTTTCCTACAAATAGCTGTTAGACGCTGAGATCCGTCTGACTGTAGAACGCTGGACTTGTGCACTAGAGAATATGTCTCAGCTGTGCTAAACGGTCGGTTCATCCTGTTTCGAGATGTTCATCCTCTGGAATCACTGTCCCCACTTCTCCCAACCAAGAATAGTACAACGTTGTGTGAAATTTTGACCAGTGTACTTAGAAAAGTACACTATTAAGCCCCCAAACCATGGCAAGGTACTTCACTCTTAGGGGAACCGGAAATTCTAAAGCCAATAAAATCTAGTGAATAAAATGTATTAAAAAAATTTACATGTTATAGCTAGTTTAGCACAGCTGAGACATAGTCTAGTGCACAAGTCCAGCGTTCGACAGCCAGAAGGGTTTCAGAGTTTATAAGCTATTTGTAGGAAATCCGTGTTGATAAAATCCACTTTTGGTTAGGGGCCTAATTTTATTAATCCTGCTAAAAGTAGGCTCTGACTAGGAGCTCAATGGCCTCAATGAATGATTGCTCTTTATAAAGAGCTTAATTCATAAACGTTAAAGCCATAGTTATACATTTAATTTAAGCAATACCAGGGGGAGGGGGGGGGCTTTCTATTGGTATATTACACCCTTTCTCGCAGGTACGCATCTGGTAGTGCGACAGAGGGACTTATTTTAATTGGAATATTAGACTTTCTACATTTCTTTTTCTTTTATTATATCTTTATATATCTTTTAATGAAGTTATCTTACAATAAGATTCAGCAAAAAAATATATATATCTAGTGTGAAATCGAATAGTGCTGCCCTTTTCATCTACCACAAAGGTAACCTAGAAACTTTTATGAAAGAATTTATATATCTCCGCCCCTAGTATAATATGAATTACTACTAGCTCTAGATAGCTTGAATAATTCCTATATTATATTTATGGGAGGGCGCATATTAATTTACTCCAAATTTAATATCGTGTCAGTCAAGTAGTTTGTATTACTTTTTTTCAGTCGATAATGTGAGCCAAAGATGGTACAGTTCGACTAAATTTCAAGCGAAACTACGTCATATGCCCACACCCCTGCATTTACTGTCAGTATGGTTCTGGTAGCTCTAAATTTGCGTATTGGAGTCTCTGGGGCTCGGTAAATTATGTCTGGTAATGAATGGGATAACATGGATGTATTTGTATATACTGTCTACGGGTAGAGGTCTATTACTGCCGTTTATAAATCATAGCATTATATTGGCAATGTATTTTCTGTTGATTATTTGTGGCTTTGGATATATATTAAATTCCATATTCTCGTTGCACGACTTGTATGTTATTGCAGTAAATAAAATGTGTTCAGTGCGTATCATAATTCTGCAAGGTTTTTCTACAGGCTGGCCTCCCAGTCTTTCCTTCGGTTCTATTATAACAAGATTTAGTGAATTTTTTGTTAACGGGACTCCAAACATTGTCTATTATGTTTATATCAGTTATTAGGAAGCTTGTGACTGCTAAGATCCAAGTTAGTTTGGATGTGAGATAGTTAATTACAAGCTGTGCTGTTAGAACCCCCCCCCCCATCCTTAATATTTCATAACTATGGATATATCAATAAAAGGTCTTACAAAAGATTTTTTAGCGTTCTCGCTCGGAGTTTCTGTGAATTCTGAGAACATAAAATTTTTAGATATATTTTCTGGTTTATCTACGAGCTATAAGAATGCAAACTTATATTTCCTTATTTCACATACTTTTAGCTTTTCTACCTAATATGATTCTGCCAATTATTTTATTATATGCAACACTGATATCTTACCCATTATTTCTCTAGATATTCACCAATCTAAGAATCAGTGCTGAACTGAACTGCATCTAGTTCTTCTTCTGAATATTCTTTGATTAGATAGGACTATTTCAATGGAATATGAAACAAGATCTTGGGTCTGAAGGGAAAACCTCTGATCCTCCATACTGCCAATTCCCTGTGTTTGTTTTCAGAGATCGGAGATTTTCAGCTTTTTGTATCCGGAATAATAACCCCCACTTGTAGAGCTAATTTTTGTACTATGATGGCGCTTTCAGATTCGGATACCATATCGCTGTTTTCCTATCTGGACTTACCAGAGTCATTTTTATTCTTTTTCGCCGGAACTTTTGAACCACCTGGGAGATTAGACTCCTGGGGTGGGGGTGGGGGTATCTGTACGAGTTTTGTCATATCAACCAGCTCTGAATCAGTGAATTCTGAGATATTGCCCTGGCGTCTGGAAGCCAGCTATAATAACTTACCACTTTCTATTTTGGGTTAGAAGCGAACATATCCAGATTGTGGAATCCATATTTCGACTCCAGATTCATGAAGACTATATGTGAAATAGACCATTCTGGCTTTGCATTTGTTCAATTGGAGCATCCTTCGGATATATTGCCGACTGAAAATACGTTACTTGTGGATTGGTTTTGGTATTAAGACAATTGATCCATATTTATAACCGGAATTACAATCAACTCTGGGGAATTCTTTCCTCCAAACTTTTTTGAATATGCTACAGTGGTTTTGTTATCTGATTAGACCAACACCGATATTCCAGCTACCTTCTTGAGTCTGAGGGTATATTTTACTATCAGAATATCTTTGTAACTGATTTTACTTTCCTCTGATGTTTTCTATAGCCCCAAGAAATAATGGGATCCTACGATTATTCCACAGAATGTGTCGCTCTAATCAGGAATATTTCAATTTTGTGAATCTCCGGCAAGAACGGGACTCCGTTCCAAGACTTCAAATCACCTCTCCCAGAATTTCGAATTCTGGATGGGTTGTTTCATCAGCACTGCTGTAAATTTCAATTATTGTGTTTCGAGAGAAATATGTTCTTGAGCTCAAGCTTTCCATGTATAATAATTATTCTCAGGAGCAGAGCCACCGAAATCGCTTTTTATTTATCTATAAATCTTGCTTAGCATCCTTTTTTTTTATCCCATCTTCAGTAGCTTTTTTTCCTCTGTACTCAGGTCTCATACCATGGACTTAGGCGCCTTGACTGACACATCTCTGGTATTCATTACTATCCCCAGGTGTTTTATTGACTGGAATGGCTTTTTATATAACTTATATGAATTTAATTTTTATAAAAGCCCCTTTAAATTAGAGTATATCAAGTGTGTGTTGTTCCCACACGCATCTTTGCCCTCATACATGATTAGCAGATCTACTAAATAGTTTTATATTTAGATCATTCGATTTTACCAATTCAAAAACCTTCCAAGAAACTTTTTAAATGGTTTAGGCCTTATTGAGATGACAAAAAAATATGAGAAACCGGAATTATCGCCCATTTCATTAAAATCTGAGGTATTTTCTACACTTTCTATATACTATGGTATTTTTAAATGCATGCTAAAGGTCCAAAGAAGTTATCAATTCCTCTTCTAATCATGCTGCAGACTGAATCCAAGATTTAAATTTTGAAACTGCGCTCTCCTACATGTTTTTTGAGTATCATTAGGCTTATTGCCTGTCTGAATTCTCTATTTTATTTTGTGAATCATAAACTAATGACCATAAAAGCTCGGTTTCTGGGTTTGAGGCTTCTCCATTTCAATTTTTGTTAAAAATTCTGAACCCTCTTTCTTCAGAAATATCAGTTTTCCTTGCTCAGCTTCCTTTTTCACTGATGGAGACTGATCCAGGATTGAGTTTGGTTTCTTAAATGAGGCTCTGAATCTTTTCTCCATTGTGTACCAAACCCATCTTCTTTCTTCCAGTTTGTACCAGGCCTATTTTAACATACCTTTTTTACCTCCGATTTCGGGGTTGTTTGAAGCCTCCAATAAGAACTCCTCCATTGGTTCAGACCTCTTCTTCGAAATTTTGACTGGCGGTCAAGAGCTCAGAAAGTCAAAATTGGCTCTAAAAGATCGAAGCGTTGGTATTTTGCACTGCAGCAGTGCTTCTGCTGTAAAAATTCTTTGAGATCGTATTTTTTTGGCAAATCCAAAAGAGCCTAATCCTTTTTATCTTGCCTATCAGTCACTTGGAGATGAGATTGTAAGGTTATTCCTTGTTTCTCAAAGGTTTGATATATGAAGATATGAGCTGAGCCTGATTACGGTGGAGATCATATATTTTGTGTAAGTTTTCTAAACTTGAATGGGCTATAAGGGCAGAGATTTCCTGGAGCAATGCTCATTTTGTACTAGCTAATTTTATCCCCGGACCACCAATTACATTTATTCCAGGGGTTTCCTGGATTCTTCTATGTACGAAATAGCTTATCGGTCTGGCTGATACATTGATTTAAACCTGTATCAGTTAAAGAAACGAATCAATTTTATTGACTGAGCTTGAGGCTGATTAATTTAAAGACGGAGTGCAATAGTTTATTAAAATGGTACTTGGGAAAGAACATATCGCTACCCTGCGCTCTTCTTCAGTCAGTGGAGTTTTTAAAAAATCCTCTTCGACCAATGAGAGCATCTCGATGAGCTCCAGGTAAACTTCTAGATCTTTAACTGGGGTTTAGTGCTGACATCAAGGGTTCTTTAGGCTTATCTTCGGAGATTCTTCCGTGAAAAGCTATCCAACTTTTTCAGTAAACTTCATTATTATGTATTCCACCCCTGGTTCAATTATTATGTAGGGTAATTGGTCTTAAATAATGAAAATCATTCTGCTGAAAGAACAGCTTTGTGTTAGAAAAATTTATTAATATAAGAATATCCGTGAACCGAATTGGATATATCATTAAAAAACTATCTTAGTTCATTTTATTTGCACGATTTTATTGGATTTATAATTTTCTGTTAAGGTTTATCAATTTATATGGTAAAAAATTAATATGTCTCCAGCCAAAAGTATAATGAATATAGTTTATTAGACTTTCCACGGTTTAAAAATAATTAATTTCTTTTTTTAATTTCAATCGTAGATTGAAAATTAAATTATTATTTCGCGTTATTGAAAATTTTTCAAATCGGGAAAGTATCAGAATTTCTATGCCGAGGTATCTGCCCTCATAGAGAATCTCTTATATAGTATAAACCAGGAACGCTCGCCAATTCAAAAGCAGGAATAGTTTCAGTTGGCTAGTTTAAGATGTATATGTATAAAGAGTTAGAATATATCTAAAAAAATAATTGGTTTCAAAATAATACAAAAATTTTACAGCAATTTTATAATTTAAAATAATCTGATGCTAAATCGAGAAAAATCGTACAGAATATATCCATTTATTCAAAATCTGGCTATCAAAGCTACTTATGTTACAAAAATTTTCAATTTGATACCAAAAATTAGAAATTAAATCTATTTCGCAAAGACGTTTTTTTAAGCAATGATTTTAAAAATCAAATTCAATATTACACTACCGAAATTTTTTCTTTGTTTTTTTAGTTTATTTTTTAGCTACAGGATTAGATTGAAAATTATAATTATGATTTATTTTAAAATAAACATTTTATATTAAGATTATGCATTATATTTCAGATTGCAAAAATATTCAAAATAAATTAGCTCGATTCCAATATTGCAAATTGGAAAATAAAATACTAAATTTCTAGCAATAAAAAAAATGGCAATAATATTAATTAACCGGGCCAAGAATTTATATTATTATTGCGCCATCAATTTTTATCCATATTCTTGCCGAATCCCGCATCTTTTTTCAGAATTAAATATATATGTGTGTGTTTTATAAGTTTAATCAAGTGGAAAATAAAATAATGTACAATTAAAAGTTTAGAGTATGACATAGACAATAGTTAACCACCTTTCTGAGATTAACTTAATATAAAAATTATTTTAAATTTTTTGATTAAGAAAAATTGAATAATACTATGTAAAATCTTTGTCTTATTTCCACCATACATATTCTATAATTGTGTATTTTAAGGATGAATATATTAATATAGTGATAAATATGGTGTATTAAGTGTGGGGAAGTTTTTATTGGTTATTATTTAATTTATCAATGTTTTTTCCCCATAAAAGCAACGATAATGTATATAAACATATTTATTGTTTCTTAAAAAATAAAAATAAGTGAAAAATATTGCAAAAACACTTTAATAATCTCAAAACTATGGATTTTTTTTTTTGAATAATAAAACCATTTTTTTCGAATTTATTATTTTAAATACAGCTAAAAATGTGTAAATTTATTGTATCTTACTATTTAATTTCTATTTTTTAGCATTTTTTTAAATAAAGTAGCTCATTAATAGGAAAATTATAATACTATCCCGTCGAAATTTATAATATTTATCAGTGAACCCAACTATTCATTAAAATATTGGCCATTTAATCAAATTTCTGGATCCAATTTTCTTTCAGCTATCATAAAATCATTTTTAACTTTAAAAAATATACTATAAATCTAGTTACGTTGTATTTTTTATAAGACAAAAGGTGTTATAAATAGCTAAAATAATGCTTTTTTAAGTCTAAATTATAATATTTCAGTATTTTAACCCCATTGAACATCATTTTAAAATCCCCTAAACAAAATTTATTAAAAAATTATTTATAAATAAACGTAAATTTATTTTAGACTCTGATAATATTGGACTGTTGAATTTGGATCATTATAAGGGTCATTATGTTATTAGATACTTAATTGTATTTAAACGGGTTGATAGATAATCAATCATTTGAATTTATTTTCCAGATAATTAAACCTTGATTATTTCTTGTTAATCGGCGACAAAAATTTTATTTGAAAATTATGGAAAGAAAACAATACATTTTGACTATTTTTTCAATTATTTTGAAATCCGAATAATTTCGAAATTTGACCGTGATTATATTTTTAGCAATAATTAAATTTATTTTTTATTTTTCTTCTGTACACCCATAGTTTAAAATTTTAACTCGAATAAAATTTATTGACAATATAAGACTTAATAAAACTACGAGCCCGACTTAAAAACTTGAGTCCTAAAAATTAGAATTCTTAAAATGTGCTTTAAAAATATGTCCTTCATCAGAAAAGTGAAAAAATATGACTTTTTTTCTTAAATTGGATTGAATATTTATGAAGAAAGATTTATATATACTAAAAGTTTGATATTATTATAGTTATATTTAAAACTTCAGTGATAAATAAGAAATTAAAAACTATATAATATAAATTTACAGTGGTGGTATAAAACAATTTTGTGTAATCGAACAAAAAAAAATTAATAAAAGGATCGATACTGTGAAAAAAATTCATTACAGTATATCAGAAAACCAAATTAGAAAGTAAAGTAAATACGTTATAGAAAAGAAAAATTTAAAAAAAAACATTATTAAAAATTTGAAATAGGGCGCAATAAAAGATGTTGTAATGAATAAATAGATTCAGTACACACATTGAATATTTAATCTAATGAAGAAAGCCTCTCATAAGCATAATTTTCAATTAGAAAATAGAAGATGGTATAAATAAGGAAGCTTAGTCATTCCAAAATGGCATAGCTTTTCAACTTTTCTCCTTTCCTATCTTTTATGTTTTTAACTAGTATATCCGTTTACCTTTTATTATTAAAATTATCTCATTAAACCTGATTCTTACAGATGGAATTTAATATATAAACATACATATAAAACTAATATATAATCGCAAGTATTTTTTTTTGGATAAGTATAAAATTATATATATATTTAATATTTAATATTTAATTTTTGAACCGGCTTATAATATAAAGGGGCGTGATTAAATTTATAATATTTTAATCAAAAAAACTTCTTCTTTTTTCTAGCTGATTTTTTATCTGAAAAAGACACATTTGTTTTCTTATACTCAAATTTAATTAACTTATAAAATACTATGTTCAGCTCAAAGAAAAACCAATCCACCCAATTTTTACACTATTTTGTATTATAATATAATCTGATAAAATATATATATATATAAAACATTTATGCTTCATAAATGTGGTTTTTTCCCAGATGTTTCAGAAAAAAGTATTATCCTCTATCTTATTAAAATTTTCTATCCAACTTAAGCTTTACATGGATACAGGAATATTTATAATATGTATCTTCGACCTTGCAGCGTTATATAAAAAGACCATGGGCAACTAGTTAACTTTTTACTTAATTGCTTCAACTGCCGGAAGGAACCTGCTTTATATAAATTAGAAATAAAGCTCCAATTTTACATAATCTTTTTCCTTAGATGGAATAAGATAAATTAAACCTCAAGAAAGAGTAAACATTGAAAATTTATTGAAGCTTCAAAAAATATATATATTTATTATCAGAAGGTACATGGTTATATTTTTTTTACTAGACAGAATATTTTAAATTTTAAATAAATTTTATTAAAAATTTTTTGAAAGCTTTTTTTCAATATATCCTAATATTATAAATTAATGCGAAGTAAAAGGCGCAAAAGCGTCTTAAATTTAAAAATATTAAGATATTAAAATGTGAACAGTCCTTTTGATAAAAAAAATACTCAAAATATTCTAATGGATCAATATTTTACCTTTTCGAAATAGCTTTGTGTATTATGATGATTTGAAAAATTTTTATTAAATTACTTTAATTTCAAAAAAATTATTACATTTGCTTTAAAAAATATATATATTATCATTTTAAGCGAGATAATCCACCATCATGTCTAAATAATATAAAATTTATTTTTAAATCGAAGTTGAATAGACTAAAACTACCAAAAAATATATTTTTTGGTATTATAGATCGTTTTTACATTTTATATAGACTTTTTTGCATAAATTATTAACTAATATATTTAACTAATATTTAGGGCTTGAATAAATAAATGATATTTTTATTAAACTTTAGACATTTTTTCTAAAAAAATTCAAAAATTATACTGCTGTTTTATTATTATTATTATTATTTGGTAGGTTAAATTCATGATAATGAGTCCTTGAAAAAATTTTGTTCCTGAGATACACATATGCATAGGCGCTTTTTTTTTTTTTACAAAATTTCAGCAGATGATGGATATTACTATATATTCTTAAAATATTAGTTTCAATAATAAAAAAATGTTATTGAAAAGTATATTTGTAAGTTTATTGAAACTTTTGGATCGTAGAAAATCAAATATATATAAAATATTTGATACAAGTTAATATTACGGTTCATTTCGTGAAACTAGAAGAAATATTTTTCCATTTAATTTTGATGAATAGTTTGAAAAATATTTTGGTCTATCGAAGCTAAAATATAACTTTATTTTACTTTTACTTAATGAGTTATTTATTCAGATTCTGCTTCTTTAATTATTTCGATCAAAGTTTTTAAAATCTCTGTCAATCTGTTGGATCTCCATGATTGGAATCAATTCTTAAAAGTTTATTTATCCTTTCAATATCATTATTTATTTATGGGATATAGATAGGATAACATTCGTAATGACTAGATATAATTTTTAAAAATTAGATCAGTAATTTTGCTGATATATTAGGATAGTTCATTTAAGACTGATCATTTTTTTAAAAAAAATTATTGAAATTTTTTTTTGTAGGAAGTAATTTCATTTTTCATAAATTATAAATATTATATTTAGAAGCTGACTTAATTATCCTTTGATAACTATTTTTAAAAAAAAATTAGTTAATATAATTAGAATAGAGATTGGCATTGATATGAATTTGTAGTTAAAATCTGTGATACCAGAAACTGTCGAATGTGGTTTTTATAAATTAATTTTAATGTGTAGTCTAAATAAATATTCTTATCTTGTGATAATAATTTTATTTGATTCCTAGATTTAAATATGTTGATTCATTTTTCTACATTATATGGTAAACAGGTCACATATACTTATAAAAAATCAATCTTTTCGAAAAACTCGTTTCATATTTCTTGGGATGAATCTTTAGCAACTGAATTTATATTTTCTTCTTTCATATCAAAATTTTTTATTGTGTAATAAATATTTTTTATTTTTATTACAAATCCGTAATTTTCAGGTTTTCTTTTTGTTATTTTGGTATTTATAACGAGTTTATATGAAAATAAAATATTCTTTTTGTGATAAAAAATTTGGCTGGTGATCAGTCATTCCAGCGGGGTTTATTTTGTTAATTAATAACTATAACATAATAAAAACTGAAATATTATATTTTATATAACTCTATTATCCTTTCAGATATAGAGACAACAGGTTTTTTCTAGATAAAATTAGCCTTTTTATTGTATTAAATGCATAAAACTTCCTTTTATTTCCGTAAAGCTCTTCATCCGCCAAATTACATTCATCAAAGTGCTTTGTATTTTTAATAGTAATTTATTTTTGTGTTTAAGGTGTTAAATATGTAAAAAAAATGAAAAAAAGGGATGCGATTAAGTTATAGGCATGAAAATAAACTTATTTAATAAAACTTGAATGAATTGTATTTAAAAAGCATAATGTTATTTTTTATGAGCCATATTAATGATTTTTTACCAAAAAATACTTTTTTCTATTGGAAATTATCCGCTTTTGACGCTTTGATTAATTAGAATATTTTTCACGCATAAATTTTCTTTTTGAAAAAGTTAAATAACTTA
Organism: Smittium mucronatum; assembly: GCA_001953115.1. Classification (NCBI taxonomy): domain Eukaryota; kingdom Fungi; phylum Kickxellomycota; class Harpellomycetes; order Harpellales; family Legeriomycetaceae; genus Smittium; species Smittium mucronatum. Next base: position 8,269 of record LSSL01007760.1, on the reverse strand, counting down.
GATTTCACTTTTAAATTCATGTAATTATATTTCCAGTCACTTTTAATTGAAATGAAAAAAAATTAAATTTGATCTAGCAGTATTAATAGTTTAATTGATTGAAAAATGTACCCCCCCCCCCAACAATAAATTATTGTGAAAAAAAAAGGAAATTTTCACAAAAAAGTCAAATAGTTTTAACGAAGCATTCTCTCTTCCCTCCACGCGTTTTTTGAAAAAAAAATTTTTTTGAAACTTATTTACAAGTGTAAATTTCCTTTATAAAAGTTTTCCCTTTTTTTTTTTTGTATTTTTTAAATAAAAGTATGTATTCTTTATAATTATCTTTATTTTTTTCATCTTCCGAATCATTGTATTAAATAAGAAAAGTATTTAGTGATTTTTGGATATTCCTCGTAATTTTTAACTCTTGTGTAATCATCCATATATTTAAACATTATTTATATACAAAAGGTAATATTATGAAATTTACGGGCAGATTTGAACCTTATCCAGTTTTAATTGGGCCATTTAAATTTCAAATTGAACACGTTGCAAACTTGAGTAGACCTTTTACAAGTTGTATTTTACTGTTTAAATTTTTAATTTGAACTCTTTACAAATTACACTGAATCTTTTAAATTTACAAATCGAACCTGATAAAGAATTTTTTTCAGTGTTTTTTACAAACCAAAACTGGACTTTTTATAAATTTGATTTGATCTTTTTATAAAAAATAAATGAAACGATTTCTAATTAAAAAAATTGTTCCGTTTCTAAACAGCATCGAACCATTTTTTTAAATTTTAAACCTTGGAAAAATGTTAATTTAATATAAGAAATAAATTTTATTGCATTGGGGTATGTAAATTTATTTCCATATTAATCAAACTTACCATTATTTGAGCCTCTGGTACCATATATAAGGAATTTAATAAAAAAAACATAAATGTTTTATTTTTCCTTAAAATTAAAAATGCATGGAGAAATACCTGATACTTATGAAATTCAAACCCAATCTGGATGCAATAAAAAAAAAAATTAATGTAACAAATGAAAAAAAAAAACAAAGCTTGTTGTCAGTGTCTTTCGACTATGAAATGTACATAAAAAAAGACTTTTGAAATTTTAAAAATTAATTACGACTCTTCGAAAAGAATATTGGAAGAATGTAGAAATAATTACAAAAACATTTCGAAAATCTAATTAATTCCGAGTTAATAAAAGAAAATCCTAGACGGAATAGGGGTCCTTCAAAAATAGCTGATGGTATTCTTTCTGCCAAAGAAAAAGTAGTTGAAGGTAACCCAGAAATCACGCTGTCAAAAATCAAATAGCAGATTTTTATAAATATCGGAGTAATGATATCCTTTTTTTCAATTGAAATTTTTTTGAAAAAGCTAAAAATAACCATTAAAAAAAATTGATATAGTAAAATCAGAATATAATTTAGAATTGATAGTCAATTATGCAGGATTTTTTAACTCTATGGGTTTGGCAGACAGGAGTGATTATAAATTCATCGATGAATCTAGTTTTAACTTTCACCCCTGAAGAAGCATGGCGTGCCCTCATTATAGAACCAGAGCTTCGTTAAAAATTCAGAAAAACTTGGGGAGAATGTCAGTTATTATTGGATATGAAATATATAAAAACATCACATGCTAAAATATTTTCAGATGGAATTGTCAAAGCAGCACTTTTTACAACTTTTATCAAACGCTTATGGAAAAGGTTAAATTCGGCTTTTCTCTTAATAATGGCTTTATTATAATAGAAAATTCCGGTATAAAAAATAGCCAGATAACCAGGGATTTGATTTCACAGTATGGGTGCAGTTTAAAAATTTTATCACCGTGTTCCTAAATTTTGAGTCCTGTTGAAATTTTTTTTTAGAAAGATAAAAATACATTTATTCATGAGGCTTAGCGAACGAACTACTTGAGAGGTAAATCTTTTTGAGTGCAAAAAGTTTGATATTGAAAATTTTGGCAAGGAAGATATAATAGGTTATTTTGGGCAAGTGAACAGAAACATAACTTTGGCCGTTGATAAGCAAGTTTTTATTTTAAAAAGTCTTATTCTTCTGCGATTTACCTTTTCTAACAAAAATATATTTATTATTATTACTTCCAATAACAACTCCAATTGCTTAAGTACTAGTAATGTTGGACTCATATGGAACTAAATCTACATACCCAAACGCAGTAAAATTTATTTCATATATACAGTTAAAAATTTTCCAAGTTTCAAAATTTAAAAAAATGGTTCATTATATTTTTTAAAATAAAAAAATTTTTTGATTGCAAATCGTTCGATTTCAAAAAGGGGAAAATAGTCCATTTATTTTTTGTAAAAAGGTCAAATAAAATTTCTAAAAAAGTTTGATTTTGGTTTGTAAAAAACACTAAAAAAAAATTTTTGTAACAGGTTCGATTTGTAAATTTAAAAGGCTCAATGTGATTTGTAAAAGGTTCAAATTATTAATTTAAACGGTTCAGTATGAAATGTAAAAGGCTTAATCAAGTTTTTAAAGCGTTCAATTCTTAATGTAAATGGTTCAATTTTTTTTTTTATTTTTTTTTTACGCAGAATTTATTTCTAAACTTGATAAAAACGAATAAAAACACTATTAAAAAATTCAAAAAAAAGTTGAAAAAAATCGAAATTTTTTTGATCCCAACTCCTCTTCCCCGCTCTAGCAGCTCCGATCCCACTGGGCATTGGCTGAAGGGAGCTGAGGATCTATTAATACTGAAAAGAATTGATAGACGGGCAACACGAATGCCATCCAAAAATTTCGCTGTTCCCAGTTCGATTATTTGGCTGGCGTTATTTGCGTGGAGCTGTCAAAAAGATATGTAAATGGTTCAATTAAATGTGAATAAGGTTCAAATCTGTCGGTAAATGCTATATATTCTTTAAATTCTACAAGTTATTTCGCGTAAATAAGGCCTCCTAACTGATACAGAGTATCAGAGTTTTTTTTTTTTTTTGACTTTAATTGAAATCAATTTCTGACCTAATTGTTTATTTAGCAATTAAAGATTATTTGGGTGTAAAAACTCTTGTGATTTATAAAAAAATAATATTGCGCATAGATATCAGAATACGAGTATATTAGATTATCATTAATTATTCATAAGTCCGAAATCGCTTCCATTATACTCGCAGTTCTTGGCTTTTAATATAGATGGTTTAAAGTATATACAATAATCAAAAGAATATTTGCTAATGAGTTCCTAACATGACTCTAAAATATTTATAGTACGCATAAAAAATTTAAAAAAAATTGAAACGCAAAAACAATTATTGGTATGACTTTGATAAGATTTTTGGGTAAATTTGTGCTCTGTTTAGATTCAAATAGTGTCACTTTTCGTAATTTAGTATCCTTTTAAACAAATTAGTATGATTTCCTTGGAATTAGGATACTTTTAATATATTTTCATTTCACTTTTTAGTTTAATGCCATACAACTCAAAAAAAATTTTGAACATTGGATTCGTTGGATGTATTTTATTACGATAATTTTTCCGTCAATGCGAAATCAATTAATATATTTTATTTAGTAGAAATAAATGAAATGATTTTTTTTTAATATTTGGCTAATATTATGTATGCAAGACACTTTTTCCACGATTTTCTGTATGTTAATTTTGCTTAATAATTACGTATAGTTCTCAAAGCTGTGCTAAATTTGGCTAATTTAGATTTAAAGCAAATATTATTCGCTAATTATAATAATTAACGAGTAAACAATGTTTTAATACAAATCAATATTTTTTCTAAAATGAAATAAGAAGCTTTTATAAGTAAAACGTCTTGTATGCAAAATAATAACCCATTTATACATTTTTTTTAATTTTTTTTAAGCCAAAAATACGTAGCTTTAAGATATTAAAAATTAATAGCAAATCAATTCTTTTTAAAAATAAAAATATTATATCGAGCGAGAATGTGAGAAATTAATTTATATTTTATACTAAGGAGGGTGGAGGTAAAAGGACGTCCGTTTATTTGGTCTAAGAAGATGAAAATTTTTTTCTATATTCTAAATTAAAAAGTTTATGTTTTTTTTTTTTATAGAAATAATAAGATGGATAAATCTAAAGTTTGAATTTTGCAAGTGCATAATTTTTTGAAATCGGGACAATCCTCTTATCTAAATATTCAGTCGAATTTTAATAAAATGACTGATAGAAATTTTTAGTGGTATTAAAGGTTTTTTGCAAAAAAAAAATAAAATTAACTGACCAAATTGGAGATTGGTACATATTTTAGATTGGCGGGTTGAAAAAATTGTGGATTAATGGTAATAGATTAGGATCGTTCAAGTTCATGGAGTTGATGTATCTTAACAAAATTTTCTTAGTTAAAGTACTAGGTCTAAAACTTGTGATCTCGGGCAAGTACACTAGAGCAAAGTAAACGATTTCATATGGCGATATTCTAATATCCTTTTTACGACAAAGAGCTTCAATAATTGAGTTTATTACATTTGTGTTTAGCAGGTAGTTTGACATATTTAAGATTGGATTATATGTTCCACTGGGGTCCGGTTCTGGTTTCTTATTTTTAGAATTATTGTTACTGTTCATAATATTGGGATGCTTTATGATAGTATCATTTAGTTCTCCATAGTTATGGTATTTAATAAGAGTCGACCTTAAATAAAGTTTTTTGGAAATAATTATAATGGAATCTGTAACATCCAAAATTTGGTCGATGGTTACTTGATTATGGAATCCTAATGTATCAAATAGCACAGCATTGAGGCCGTTAAATATACCGGGGTCGATTATATGGTTTCCGCGATTATGCATTTTTAATAACCTTTCGAAAAGAAAATAAACTATTGAGTACTGTTTTGCAAGATTGTAAAAGTTAACATCAGGAACAATTCTATTTTTATCATCCATGTTGTAAATAACATACGAAACGGTTAAACCTGTTTTTGCCGTTTCGCAATGTTTTGAAGTTTGCGAATCAGAAAATAATTCGAGAAAGGAATCAGAATTTTTGATTTTTTCCAATACGATCAAATGGTAAAAAAAGTAACTCTTTCTATACAAAAATACATCGATTAAAATATTTATTGTGTAGGGGTTAACGAACATGGGTATAAATATCTTTTGAGTCTTGTGTTCAAGATTGATGTTTTTATTATATTGGAATTTTTCAAAGAGCGACTTATTCATAGCCAAAAGAAAGTTCAATTTCATATCTTTCATATTAAGCTTGTCAAAAATCCCAGCAAAAATGGACGAAACTTGGATCAAGTCCGGTTTTTGCAAAGATGTTAGGTCAATAAAAGTATTGTTGAGTTTGATTAAAGATTTGATTTCATCGGATTGTTTAGATTCCTGGCTTTGAAACACTATTTTAGATAAAAAAATATAGTATATGTTGTATAGTAGAGAATCGTTTTTCAAAATAGAGTGGGAAATCAAAACTTCGAGGGTAAATTTGAGAACATCATCGTTAGCTATTTGATTGAAGAGGGGTTTGATGCCAGGAACAGTGGATATGTAAGCTTCATTCAAAATATTAATTACCATATAATAGCCGATTTTTGAGAATGCAATGGAGTGGTGATTTTCTCCATGAACTTGAAGAAATTTAACGTTTTTGTATAAGTAAAAACTATTGTTATATTCTTGATTTAAAGGGATTGTGTACTCCATCAGATTAGAAAGTTGTTTTTTAAAAGCTGATTGCGATTTAGAAAGTTTAGGAGGCTTATTTTTAATATTGGTTTCGATTCTTAAAGATTGATAAAGATTTTTGAACATTTTATAATGATAGAATCTGTTCGTGAAATCAGATCTGTTATTGAAACAAGATGAAATCACAACGCTGGTTAACAAGCTCCATGGAATGTAGGATTTAAGAAAACTCAAAATTAAAGAATAATACTGAGAGACTGCAGGTATTGAAATGCTATTGTAGTATAGATAAGAGATAAAAAAGTTCTTTAAGGAAGTATAGTCTACTGGTTCAATTTTTACTGGAAATAAGGTCTTCTTGTTGCTGGGAAAAATTTTTTTATTAGGGATCACGTTGAAGCTAAGTGGAATATGTTTGAAAATAGTTTTTATACCTGAAAAGTCAAGATTTCTTTCAAGGAAAGGTATCCAATCTTGAATAAACAGGTTCATTGTGGTAGAGCTATAGAATCCTGGCATTTTGGTGTGGGTTTTGACGATTATAGATTTTATATTTAAAGCTTCAAGCAGGATTAAAGGATTAGAGCTGCACAAAGATTTCTTATGAACCATTAGAAGTAGATTGGAAAAGTTTAAAAGTAATGAGGGGCTTCCATAAATTGTTAAAATAGATGTAAGCTTTTCGCTGCCCGTAAAATTAAAAGTTAGACCAAGTTTGAAAAAATTTAGAATAATGTTCAAAAGAAATGTGTCTAGGAATTTGCAATTAGGAGATTTGTGATTTTCAAATATGTCTTTTACTATAGAAGAATTATGAAGATGTTTGTGTTTAGAGGATTCCGAAGAAAATTCGGAAGCCGTTTTTGAATCCTTATTACCTCCTGAAAACCACGTGCGAATTTCATTTTCAGTAACAAGAATCATGTTCTTGGACATAAAATCAGCAATGGAAGTGCTGTGCTGCGATTTGGAGAGGATATTAAAAACACAATCGAGATAGGCTGAGAAAAAACGGGCATTTGAATTGAGATTAGAATTTGAAGAACGAAATGTGTAATTGTGGCATAAACAAAAAGATTCAACATCAATTCTTTTATCGATTATGGAGAAAACCAAATTTGCAAACACATCAGAGAAAGCCAATTTATCAAATATATCGAGGCTGATAAGTAATTTTAAGTATGATGAGAAAAATCTAGGTGGAATATAATAGCGATTTTTGTTTTGGGTAGTTGGGTTGGAATAGGTAGAATTTACGTAATTTAAAACGCTATTTTTTGAGAGGGTGGGAGAATCTGAATGATTTCTTGAATTTTTAGAATCCTTGGGGAAAAGATAATCGATTTCGGGATCGAGCGGTAATGATAGGATGAATTTGAGTAAATTTATGTTATCGGAGGTAGAATTAGAGAAGGTATTAATGAACAGATTAATATTAATAACTTCATTGCTGGGTAAAGGGGAATTCCCATAAACATACTTTCGAAGACGTTTATGCTTATTTAATTCAACACTGCAGTAGCTGCTATTGGTATATGCATCCATCAAGTGCGAAATATCCTCCCAGCAAGAAACTCGATCATCTATTAGCAGAATTTCATCCATATTTAAATCTCGAGAGCTTCCCCATTTAGAACTTGAGTGAAACTCACGTAGGCCAATTGAAGATATTAATATCCTGGGTGAAAAGTCTTTGCTGCCATTATTTTTAAAAAAGCTTTGACTTTGAGTTTTGGGAAATTTTTTTTTCTTTGCTGAAGCTTTATTAAAAGCTGTGTACGGATTATTGGTGGTTTTCGGGAAAGAGTTTGAAAACAAACAGTGTTGGGGAATTATTTTCGGTGAATTGGTACGGGTGCGACATGTTTTTAGCATCATCAAATCCCGAATAAATTGGGCCCTTTATTTTAAAAAGGTGGCAGAATCCCGCTTACTCCTCGATATAATGAAGGGAATATCGAATTGTTGATCCCAGACGAAAAGAGAGGCACAATATTCTCCAAAAAAAAAAAAAAGTACAGACTGTAGAGGAACTAGTAGTGCATATCTTATAATCAAAAGAGATTTATAAAGCAGATTTTTCTATCTAGTGAGAAATAGTCAAGTTTCGGAAACAGAATTTATTTAGAAACTAAATGGCTGATCCGATCTGACCATTATAATAGCCAATTATATCTTTCAAAACTTAGAAAAATCTGCTTTCGATTTTTATTACTCAATTTATCCAATAATAATCATGTGTATTTTTTCTTTTGGAAGCGAAAAACTTTTAGTTTCCATCCGAGAGCTAATTTTATTTGACAATATTGCTATCAATATCTACTGAAGAATTCAAGGATAAAATAGATATAAAAATCTACTGAAGATTAGCCCATTTCGAGATACAATATAAAAACAAACCCAATAAAAAGGTATTGATCTGACTTTGTAAGAATTATTTGAGCTCTTTAGAACGAATAATAATTCATATTATGCCAGGGGATGAGACATATTTTGCTTTACAATATAATTGAGTAAAATTTAACCGAAAATTCTATTTTCTTCATTTTTTTATCACGGAATTTTAATGTAAGATAAGGTCATTAAAAACCATACTAAAAATATATGAAAAAAAGAAAAAG
>LSSL01007759.1:0-20363 GCA_001953115.1 Smittium mucronatum | reverse complement strand
GCGCTATCTCCGCTACTCCCAACCAAGAATAGTACAACGCTGCGTGAAATTTTAGTCTAGTGTACTACGAAAAGTACATATTAAGCCCCTAAACCACGGCAAGGTATTTCACTCTTAGGGGTCTTGCCCAGTGTTATAAATGAGGTTGCTATGAGAAAATATTGGTCGAAAATAACTGCCTTGTTGATCAACATTACTGTTTAAAAAATGGATTTTTTTGGACAGGAAGTTTTCTTTTTCTCGACCAAAGCTATATGATTTGATTTTAAACCGTTAATATTGGTCAAAAATAGACGCCTCTTAGCCCAATAATTAGTTCGCGAAAAGTGGCCTTTTCCGAACAGGAAGTATCTTTTTCACTGACCAAAGCTATAAAACTGCATTTATAGCTACTAATACTGCTCAAAAATTATAGATTTATGACCTAACACCACAGCAAAAAATTGATACTTTTTCTGCAGGAGGTGGTTTTTTTCATTTACCCCTTTAATTGGTTGCTGATGCAACTTATGTTCAAAATACATAACACAACCATTTATAATGCTAAATAACTATTCCTTTGTTTGCATTTTTAATAAAAGAATCTGAACCATATTTTGGCTCTATGGACGTTTGTAGCCTCCGTTTTACATGCAATTTTTTGTATGATGGCCCCTGAAAGAGGAAAGAAACTCAGAAGAAAAAAAAAATTAAAACATGTTGTTTTTCAATATCTTATTTGAGCTTTAAAAAAATTAAGAGGTATCATATACCCAGAAATATTTCTTATTTTATTTTATAGGTTCAATGATATTTAGTTTAATATTTCTGATGATTTAAAATTAGGGGCAGGTGCGAACTCACAAAATAGATAACCAAATCAAGCAGGATTGACTCGATATTTCTTAGTTATTTTTTTCCTCATAACACATTTGAAATACCTATATTATTTATAAAGCATACTTAATATTGATAGTGAAAATAAAAGGCGTATAAGGCCAAGTGGAAGTATTTACAGAAAAAAAATAATTTTTGAATCGTTTCAAAACACATTTTTTATAATCATTATTTTTTTTTTATGCATCTCTAGAGAAATCATATTTAAGGCTGACTATAATTATGAATAAAGTTTAAAGCATATCACATAATTTATTCATACTCGATTAGGCAGTATATTTTCAAAAAATCCATAGATATTTAAATTCAAAGCTCAACGCTATGATGCCACCAGGTCTAAAAGATAGATAAATTCAGTTTTCTATTCGATAAATATTTCTATTTTTTAATTTTTATTCGGATTTGTAAATTCAGAAAAAGTTGACTGAGTCAATTTTTTTTTCGGCTCTAATACTAGTCAAAATCAAATGCCTAAATATTTTTTGGACGATGATAATTTCTCGACACTTTTACAAAAACGCATTTATAATTCCACCCATTCACACGAAATTTCACCAATTTGCACAGTTTTACAATATTATGCATATTTTTATAATTTTTTCCAATTAATGTGATGAAAAAATTACTAATTTTGCACAGAATATAATACTTATTTCCATCGGGGAATAAGTTCTAATTTATCCTTTAAATTTAAATTATACTGCAATGAATTTTGAATATGCTTTAATTGTACTTTTATAAATATTTGAAGAAAAATTGTTTTTTTTAGAAGTTTATTCCCAAAAATTGGATCGTGAACTAAAAGTCGTATTTTTTACGTCTTTATATAGATAAATAAATGAAAAGTCAATTTAATCTTTGACGACTATTAACTATTATTATACTAATGATGGAATCATATTAAGTGTTATCATCTTTATTAATAAATCATCGAAAACTACCAATAAAATTAAAATAAGAGAAAGAAATGACAATTTTTTTTTTTACATATATAATGCTATGGTACGCATTCTCGATAACCTTATCATCTTTTCGCAAAGGTATAAAATTTATGGGAATTGGGTGGGCGGGACTTAATATGAATCCATAATTAGTATAATAATAGTTAATAGTCGTCAAAGACTAAATTAAATTTATATTATACGTCATTGGATGGATTCATATTAAGTGACTCCAGAGGCATTATTGCTTTTGTTATGCTGGTTGATGCAGTACGTTTCAAGCGATAATAATTATCAAATATTTCATAATTTGACCAGAATGATTGAGCGACGATTGAGTCGGAGGGGATTCCTGAGTTTGCCGCTATGGTTGCACCAATAGCTCTCACCTTCCGAATAGGTGTTTTTGGTGGTCGTGTGATCATATTTGAAATATTTTGTATATTCCTAGTTATACTATTGACTGACAATAGTTTGTTGATGTAATTAATATACCGGAATAGCCTATTAACTATAATTTTGTTGGCTTTAATGTGCGGGGTTGGGCACAAATCTTTTACAACCCTTGATCGATATACCCTATATGCTTCGACAGGGCATAGAAGTTTATCAGAGTGGCAGCGATTTCACAAGGCCTAATTATTGGGTAGCCCTTACGTTTCTCTTTTGGTGCTACAATGACCAGCTTTAGCGTTCCGTCAATTGTGGTTGTCTGTGCGTCGTCAATGCGGTGTATATCGCCCGCGCGCATAAAACCGCATACTGCTAGTAACCAGCATATTTTACTGGTTAGGCTCTTGATGTTTAGTTGTTCGTTATCACCTAATTCTCTGAAATATTCTATGATCGGTGATATATACATAGAAGGCCTAGTAAAACTAGTTATACTGATTTCTTGCAGAGCTATTATCAATCTTCGCATGCAGTCGTTTTCTCTTATTTCCTGCGGATTGGGGACCAACTGACAAATAGCTGATTTATACATTTTGAACGTATTTAAACTCAGCTTCGATTCAGTATATATCTCTGCCAGATAATTTACTACGCTCATTACTGATATTGCAGAGTCTTTATATCGTTTTCTGTACCAGCCCTTATATTTTTGATGGATTGGGTAGTATTTCGATCTTCTCCTAACTGAAAATTGACTATTAAAGATAATTTCAATTGCAGTGTTGGAGACAAATTTTTCCTTGAAGGCGTTCCGCTGATCCTCCATGCCATAGAGTCCAGTCCCTGTTTTTTGTGAGATGGGATCTTCCGCTTTTCGGATCGGGAATTACCTCGGTTGCTTGTGAGTTTGTGGCTGTGAGATCTAAAGTTTTAAAATTCCCGGAAAAAAAATCACTGATGACCATTCTGGTGTAATTAAAGTCATTTATATCCGCTCTCGTCACATCTTCTGATCTATCTGTGCAATCAGGTTCCAAGACGGGCATCAGTAAGGGTTCTTCAAACCTGCCCAGTTGTACCGTAGCGCGCTCTGGCCTATAGATTGTCAGTCCGGGTACCAGCTGTAATATTTTGGTATCTTCTTGTTGATCGCTGATGCAAAGAGGTCCACGTCGTGCTTCCCGTACCTTTTTTTCATTTGATAAAATGACCTACTCGAAAGTGACCATTCTGTTATTGCCGTTAGACGGTTTGGTGCATTCGCCGGGTTCAGAACTGATGGAAAATACGTTACTTGAGGCTTGATATTCGTCCTCAGGAAATGATCCCATAGGCGTTCCGCTATGCTGAGAAATTTGGGTGAGGTAGTTACAACGAATTTCCTTACTTATGATAGAGTGTTCGTATTGTCCGAGTAGATCAGAACAGACCGGCCCACAGTTTCTTTCAGTTTCAATGCAATTAAAACGGCTAGTAGCTCCTTGCACTTGATGTGGAGTGTTCCCTCTGATCTTTTCATAAACCAGAGTAGCTCTTGTGGCCAATGACGACGCCCCAGAAAGTACCGCTCGCATCTGTGAATATCCCGATTTCTGGGGTTTCCAGTAGGAACGACAGACCATTCCATTTTTTCAAATGGTCCCTCCAGAATAGCAGATTCTGTATTTTTTCGTCTGATAGGTTCACCATCGATGTCTATGAAGCATTCTTCAACATTAATTTGTTCTTCAGCTACAGCAGTCGAAGCAGCATTAATCTTCCAGGTAATAGCGCGACCGAAATTGCTCGTGCCTTTCCGATAAATCTCGCTAAGCATCTGAGCGACGTCTTCCCAGATCTTATCAGTTTTATTGCTTCTCGTCGTATGTCGCGGATCTTTGATGTTGAAACTTTCATTGAAATATCCCTGCTGTATATGGTCATACCAAGGTGTACGATTCTCTGAGATGGGATCATCTCTGACTTGAACGTGTTTATCAAGTATCCCATCTCGGCAAGTTTCGGATTTATAAGCCCTGTATGTCTCATGCATACTTATATCGATTTCACTTCAATTATCAGGTGGTTCAAGTATGCTTATACCCTGATTTTCTGAATCAGTGCACTGTTCAGAACTGGACGCAGGATTTTAGTGAATGTATGAGGACTCAGCGAAAAACCGAACGGTAGAACAAGTATCTGGTAGCTTCGTCCATTATAAAAAAAATTCAACTATTTTCTGCACGACTTCTTGATTAGGATATGCAGGAATGCGTCCTTCAAATCCAGGGACGTCATAAAACCCTTTCTCCTGAATATCTTGCAGGTTGATTTCAGGGACTAAATCTTGAAGCTTCTTTCCTAGAGACACTGGTTCAGTTTCCTTAGATCCAATACAGGTCGTAGCTCTCTCTTATTCTTTGGAATGCAGAATAAATTGCTGTATAGTCCCGGGCTCAGATTCTCCACCTCCTCTATGACCCTATTTTTTAATTGGGATGCCACATCCTTCGTCAGGGTCTGGTGGGCCTCGCGGCTAAGCTTCCGCTTGTATCGATGAGGATGCGATGTTAGTGGTGGCAGCCCCGTCAGGATATCTTTTTGGGGACGTTGCGGATTCCTCGTCGAACCTTTCAAGTCTTTTTGTAGAGGCGGGCCATGTTTGGGTGGCCTTCGGCCACCCAAGTGGTCCTGCTCTACAAAAATACGTTTTAGGTAATCCTCGGAATACTTGCTGTTTGGTTCAAATTTCTTGAAAGGTATTTGAAACCCCTTCTTCACGATTTAAAAACTCAATAATTGTCTGTGAGCTTTGCCCAGGCTCTTCTGAACATCCTTAGGCGCCATCCCACTGTAAATTTGGTTGAAGCCATTATTGGCTCCCCTGAACCCTGCACCTGACTCCCTACTGAAACCCCCCAAGTGAGGAATTTGGGGCCGATCTTGTCTCTGCAGCTTCGATAATGGGCGCCGTTGCAGTATTGGAGCTTTCAGGGCTCGAGTGCTCTTTAATCTGCTGGCGCCTGCAAAAGGACCTCCTGACTCTAGCGCGATTAGTATATTTGATCGCAGCTAGCCTAGTCTCAAAATTTTTGCTATTCATGAGTGGTTTTACTTTGGATTCCACCACTTTTTCGGGATTTCCTGTGAATGGCATTCCGCTGTGCAAGTTGTCAAGTCTATACTGAGTTGCCATAGATGATAAAATTCCCATTATGCAACTAATTGTGTTTAGCACATCGAAAACCGGATCAACTATAGTCAGGCTTGGATTAGACTGAAGCATCCTATATATAAAATAGTCAATCGAACGTTTTCCATGTGCCAGTGCGACTTGAATTGTGTAGAAAGCTGCTTCAACCTTCTTAACTGAGACATGAGCCGCTTCATTAATCGGATGAGGGTTGTATCAGACCTTGCAGCTCTTGGGGCAAGCCTAGATTGCCTCCTTCTTCTCTTTATCGATGAGCATCGTTACGTAAAAGTCCTCTGACATTGATGGTATAAGACTTTCCAGTTCTGGATAAGCATTAAGAACTGTTGACGATATACCAATTGATATATTTTGATCGTCCTTTGATTGCAGATCAGCTGTCTTGCACACGGTCTGATTATCAACCTTGGAAGTTGGGTTGTTAATCGCGTTAATAATACTTGAGATTACCGCTTTTGAGATTACTGTTTATGCACTCATTATAGAAAAAAATAAATTTTAAATTGAAAATTCTAATTATTGCTGGTAGAGTACGTTTGCGAAAGAAAAGATGATAAGGCTAACGAGAATGCGTACCATAGCATTATATATGTAAAAAAAAAAATTGACATTTTTTCTTTTCTTTTAATTGTTTGTTAGTTTTCGATGATTTATTAATAAAGATGATAACACTTATTATTGATCCATACAATGATGTATAATTACATGGCATTCTTATCACTGAATGTTGTTGTTGATCTCAAAAAGAACTTGTGGTGGACTGAGTCAATTAAAAGAGCAAAAAAAGAATAATCAGCTATCAGCGATTGGATTTTCGATGCTATATAAGATAAGAAAATATGAGGATATTAAATATGTTAATGATAAGATAAGAATATGGGAGTATTGGGTGTCCAATTTCCATGTGACAACTGTTACCAGCGTATAACTTGAAATTATTTAATTAAAAGTAGCTAGATAAAAAAAAAATTTCAAAGAAGCTTATTGTAACTGAAATGCGCTAAATATTTAGATTTATTTTAGCAATAATTGGGTAAAATGTGAATTTGTGCAAATAAGAGTAGTTTTGTGCTAATTCGCTAAATTTTGCATTATTATTTGTAGAAATTTGAAAAGATTTATTTAGTCCCATGTTCTTTATGATAATATATTTATAATTAATGGTACAAATTGGAAAAAATGAGATCTCATTTAGCTTAACCTGCTTCAGAAATCCTTTGAGAAAAAATGTTAAAATTAATCGAGCTAATGCACAAAAAAAGAAAAAAATTAAACTTAATATTGATTCCAGTGGTTCAAAAATTGAAATTAAAAAAATATACACCATATTAAAAAAACTATAGAATAAAAAAAAATATAGAAAATTTAATATCAACGAAAATCTTTGAAATAAGTTTTAATTATTTTCTGAAAAAGTATATCCCCGGGAATCATATATAGTTGATCACTTTTCAAAAATAAACTTACTGGTGTAATAATGACTTATAAAATATCACTGAATTTTTTTTCAAAGTCAGAAAATATTCATATAGACTCTAATTTCATATTATTAAATGGCGTATATCTGATTATTTTCGCAGAGTTTACATATATAGACCAAAAATTTATGCCTGTAACGATTTGAGTGGCCAAAAATGACGACTATAAAGCATATTTGTGATTTTTTAAAACCTTAAATAACGAGCTTAAAAAAATAGGCTCAATTGGAAAGCAAATTTTTTAATAGCAGATTCAGCAGAGGCCATTTAGAAAGCAAATAATTTTTTTCAAAAGTCTATGAATAGAGGAAATTGTTGGTATCATGTATCTAAAAAGATATCTGATATAATCAATAAAGGTTATAAACCTTACAAAAGAAATATCAGAAATGGTATTCACAGAATAAAACTCATTTCTACTCAAAATATATTTGAATTACCGATATTTTATTTCTTTAATAATGTTCAAAAATAACCAGAGTTCATGAAGCAGTTAATAAGATCGACGATTTGCACTTCAAAAAATGTTGTAATTGGAATGAGAGCTTAAAAATATCCTCACATTCGACTAATAATGCATCGGAAAGATTTAATAGAGCCATAAAAGATAAATACAAAGAGTGGAGAAGAGAAAACCTATTAGATTTTATAAATCTTTCAAAAAAAAAAACGATGGATGAATCGGTCGATTTTTATATTCCAAATTTAGGAAAAATGGACTACAATGAAATATGCGAAAAGATATTGGAAATTTTCTATTTCTTTTATTTGACTCAATCATTTGGGGAAAATTTATACATTGCGTTATATAATTTAACGGCAGAACTAGATCTAGGATCGATAAAGGCTTTTTTTGAAAGCAAAAAAATCCCAAACTTAGATTCAATGCTTAAAATATATAAATATTTCCCCTTCATATTTGTAATAATAGTATATCTAGCTATTCTGATTTATTTTTATTATTTTAAAGGGAATTTATTTATAATATTTAGATACTAGAATAAATTTTGATTTATATTGTTACTGTTTTGATTTCTCGAAGAAAAAGAAATGCATAAATTTATATTCTTTTCTTCTGAAAATAAACAATTTATAATATTGAATATATTCCTATTCGAGGGAAGAAAAAGGCAATGGTTACCAAAAAACATTGAAAAGAACAAAGATTTCAATAGAAGTTAAACTTTTTATTTATTTAACATTATAAAATTATTAGCTCAAATAAAGACAAACAAACTCATTCTTTTTATTTTATAAGGTAATATAAAACTTGTAAATTGTTAAAAAAGAAATTTTTTGCATAAAAAACATCAATATCGAATCAATTTAAATAAAGGAAATAAATATGGTCGAAGTTACCCCAGTATATCCAGAGTTAAATACCGAATTTATCATTTATAATCTTGCATTTAATTCGAAGCCCCTATATTAGCTAAGGTATAAATATATTTCTATTAAAAAAACTTCAGGGTTTTCCATTATGTATTAAAGAGTTCGTTAATAAATAAAAAGATGCTATGACTTATTTCAGAGTTGATAATAAAAATTGTGTAAATACCTATGCTTTTATTTAAGTATCAAGTTGTCTATCGATTTCGTAACACAATAATTATATCCCAGAAATATATCAAAGATGGGGTAATGTTTCCAAAATCGAGATTTATATTTAAGAACTTAACCAGATCCTAACTGCAAATATTTTTTTCAATCTTTTATTTACAAATATATATATATATAAATTTAATTAAATAGCATAAATAACCTTTTTATAATCCCAGCAGCTAGAACGTATGCGCAAAAAGTTCAAAAAATGTAACATAAATAATAAATATTTCAAATGCATTCATCAAAAAAAGGATAATATATTTTGAACTCAGAACAAATCTACCTTCCCTCCTCCCCATATGAGTTTAAAACCGTTTTAAACAATATGTTGAATTTTAAAATGAATCGAGGGGGTATTTTATAAAAAATTTCCAAAAAATCTTCAAGTACCTATCATATTTTTAAAAATGAGATATTTTCATTTTCGGTATTGAAGCATATGTATAATGGGCCAGAAAAAATGTATTAGTAAAAAAAATATTCAAAAAAAATAACATAGGCTTAAGGAATTATTATAAATAATACTAATATTCATTTTTTAAACAAAATTTTTATAGGTGATGTAATTCTATTGACCGATTCAGAAATATAATAATTAATCCTGAAATTTTCCAGTCAAAAAATTTAAAAAAATCATCGAGAAAATCCAGCTTGGATTTAATGAGGCATTCGCTTGGAATGTGCGTTATAAAAAAAAAATCAGCTTGGATTTATTAAAACAGCTTTCCAATTAATAAAATCGCTTGTAAATCGATAAGTTAGCTTGTGAACTAATAAAATGGCTTGTATTTAATACTTAGCTTATTTCAAAATTAGAAAAGTAGTAAAAATTTAGTAGGAAAGTGTCCGCTTTCAAAGAGAATCTCCCATATAAATAATTATTTAACGTTTAGTGATTAAATTTTCTGTATTTTTGAGCGAATAATTCTTTTTGGGAATAACTAAATTTAAATGCATTTCTAACTCAAAAATTTTCTATTGAAGGCTCTAGTAATTGTATGGAAATTGGAACAGGAAAATCATTATAGTTTGAGATTATCGATTATCGGCTATTCCAAAAAACGAAATAATCTAAGAGAGCCAATAATTTTTGTTTGTTTATTTATTTATCAAACTATAAATTCGATGATTTGATACTTCTTAAATGTGCTTTAAAATGAAATCAATGAAATATTAATAATTCCGCCTATAAATTTAATAAAAAGTTGGTGTAATTTTTGAACCATAAATTAAAAATATATTGCGGGCTTAGTGAATGCTGATTTAAGCAAGACCTTACCTTAATAAATTTCAAAAAAACCAAAATTTTCACAACACAGAATTAAAGGTCATTGAAAAAAAATCATCAAAATAAAAAAATATTTACTGAATGGTGTGATAATAAGATATCGACCTAATCGTGAGAAGAGAAATAAAAATTCAAAAAAGAACTTTTTTGAATTGCTTAAAACGAATGAAAAAAAATCAAGGGGTTGAGCGATTGATCTATGAAAATTGTGATGTCAATTCTCAAAAGGTAGAAAGTAATGATATATATCTCAGATTCTTAATGAAGATGCCGTTTTATAATTAAGCCTGTTTCCGAAAAACTTCCAAAACATTATTTTTTATCCAATTAAAGTAAAAATCTATGATGAAAAACAATCAAGTTCTACTACAATTCATTGAAACTCTAAATCTAGATATTAAAAAAATGAAATTGCCTTTTAGTTTTGTTCTAAATAAACGAAAAAATTTAATGTAAAAAACCATTGGGTAAATTTAATATATGGATTAGCTAATAAAATTAATATGCAAAAAAATCCCTCTTCAAATAAAAACCCCATATCATCTACTTTTTTCCAACCATTTGAAAAAACAGAGAAGCTTTCAGATAGTCAATAAATACTGTTGCAGAATGTAAAAAAAGAAAAGATTAATATAGCAGAATTATCAGAATGTTAAATGTTAAAAATATTTCAAATTATCTAATAGAAAATCAAATTAGTAAAAAAACAGCTAAATTATCAATCTGGCTGTCTGCTTTTCAAATAAAGGTCGATTTAGGCAACAATATGTCAGATTAGCCATTTTTTGTTAAAAATATATCAATATGAATTCAAAAAAAAAGCTATATAAAAAAAATCCTCTAATGATATTTAATGTACTGAAAAAAGTTCAATAATGATAATACTAATAACGCGAAAAATTATGTGAAAATTTAGGGATTTTTTCTAATCTATGTATAAAATCGATTATTTAAGGGTTTAAAAATACTTTTTTCTTTTTTATTTTAATAAAAAGAATTTAAAGTACTACATCTTCTAAACTTAAAAATGTTAGGCTCTGATGTAAAATGGGATATTTCTGATGGAGATGCTTTTTCGAATTACTCGATTTTTGGATAATAAAATGTTAAATTTTTTTAAAAAACTACAAATCTACTGTTTACTACCGCATAAACTTGAAAAATTGCATATGTGCTAACAACATGAAAATTTGGGATTTTTATGATGGTAAGAGAATATTTTGTCCCAAAATGACCATCATTTAGAATGTGTTAGAGATTTATCCAAAAAATTTAAGGATGAGGTTTTAGAGCTCATTAAAAATCGTTTCAAGCCTAGCTATATAAAGAAAATATTTGGAAGCAAAGGCAGATCAGTTGGAATCAAAAAAATATACAATTATGTTAAAAACGAAAAAATCAAAAATCAACCAAGCCAATGCCCCACTTTAAACGATTTTATTAATATTTTTGAAATAATTAAATTGAACACAGCAAATAATGATCACTAAGTAGCTGATTATTCAAGCAATATATCAAATATAAGAACGCTTATAACCTCTAAATATGGATTAAAAACTTTATCTATCGTTAAAAATATGCACATAGATCCCACTTTTAAATTATTGGAGGGGAATTATCCGTGATACTAGTTATTATATCTGACACAAGACGGATTTTTATACCCGTGTCGATATCTGTGGTAAGCAAAGATTACTCCGAATCTTATACTTGGATTCTGTATACTTTAAAATGAGAGATGAATAGGTTTCATTTTTTTTGATGGATAGAAAACATCATAGCAGACTCAGCCCCTCAGATTTCATGCGCTGTCAATATCTTTCACTCTAAGGTAAAAATAATATATTTTTGGTTTCGTATTTATAAAAATATAATGAAACCGATAAAGGGTTTATATTTAAAAATTAAAAATAGAATATATAGCGATTTTACCAAGTTTCAACTTTTTACAAAAACTAATTTATTTGAAAAGGTTAAGAATTTATTTCTAATAAAATGGAGAAATTTCTGAGATTTGCAAACAACTATTGAAAAAATAAATGATCAAATTTTCGGAAAAAATGATCTCTGTTATTAGGGGGTCACTGTATTTTCCCCATCAACAAAAAAATGTTTTTTAAGATGAAATAGAACCTCAAAGGAAAAGTATAAAAATCGGAGCAAAGTAAATATCTTAAAAATTTTAAAAATCTTGGTTAAGGTTATTCGAGATTATGAAGACTAGTACAAACCTGGATTTGAAAAAATTAACTATAATGTAATAGTTGTGCTTAAAAACCCAAAAAATTGGTTCTTATTTATTTCGAGGGATGTTTATTTCAAGGTATATCTTTATATAGAAAAGGGATTAAATCTCGAAGGAAAAAAAAAGTCAAATTGCGGCATCAATTGGAAACAGTAGTTGGAGCAGATTTTACTGCATTTCGAAATTTTTTGAAGATTACTTTTATATATTTTGCAGAATTCGATTAAATAGTTGGAGAGATGTTTTTTGCTCACCTAATTTTTTTTTGAAAATTAAAAAGTGCCATCATGCATATTAGTTTTTTAGTTAAGTGGATTCTCTCAATCTTCTAAAAGTTACATTTTTACGGGATTTTAGAAAATAACAAGACCAAAAAAGAACCATAAAAACCAAAGTCTTAACAAAGATTAATATAATTTTTTTTTATATGCTTAATTTTCTTTTGAATAATAATAAAAAAAATCTTTAAAATATATATATATACGTAATAATTTTTTAGTTTTTTAGTAGCTTCATTAATATTTTTCATATTTAGTTGTTATTAAATATATAAAACATAAAACTGATACATAAAATATTATTTAATGTATATTAAATGTAAATTATGAGATATTTATACCACTAAAAATATAATCTCTTAGAGTGTTGATCGGCTTTTGTAATTTTTTTAAGCTTGAAAGCTTTTTTTAAGTCGATTAACTTTAAAATCCAATAATATAAATAAAATATTTATAAGATCGGATTTAATATAAATTATTTTGAAATAATCAACTTGCCGGGGATATTTTAGGAAGTGAGTAGTTTCTCGGTGTGTTTCTCATCGATTTGTATTGTTAATAGCTTTCGGTGAGAGGTAAACAGGGTTTCGATTTATCAAGCGATAGTGTATTGAAGGTTATTCATTCTAAAATTTCGGCTTTGGAAAAGTTTAATAATCAGGGCTAGTAGAATTTCAAATGTGAAGTAAAAGAAGATTTATTTCAATTCATAAAAATTTCTCGTGAATTGGTTTATATAAATCCTTCTAGGTTCAAACAAGAAAATATGCACTTATAGAGAGATTTTTTTAAGATTTTTTTGACATTGATCGCCAAAAAAAGCCAGATAAATCAAAACAAGAAATTTACAAAACATCGTTGATCCTCTTTTTATCTAACAGAGTCATAGGTGGAAATAAAACTAAACAGATTAAATTTTTTGACTTATTTTAAATCCAAAATAGTCTATAGACAAATTTGTGCCTAAATAGACCTATATTTGATAAATCGACATCTAGATTAATAATACGACAGATATTTTACTAATTTGGCAGTTATTGGCCAATTTTACAAAATTTTATCCGCTAACCATTATCTTAGCTTGAAAAGGATATAAAGTATGGATGGATAATAAGGTCGATTAATGATTCACCTAACAATAAATTACCGTGTCTAGATAAATAATAATAAAATTTTATAAAAAAAAGAGTGAATAACTACCAAAAAATTTGGAAAATATTATAATAACGTATGGAAATAAAATATTGGAATGGTTTTAATGGAGACTCAAAAATCACGCATATACCAAAAAAGGAAATCTAAAAGACTTGAAAATTTTAAGAAAATAACTCTTTCAAATCCAGAAAGAAAAATATACACCAAAACCCATGCTTTAAAGCAAAAATAAATTCGATTTTGATACTCAACCTCACTATTTTATTTATTTGTACCCAAAAATACCGAAGGAACAGGATATATGAACTTTCAGTATATTAATGACAAAATTTTCTATATTTTCCCAAAAATATCAGAATTAAATATTAATATGCACTTTTGATTTTTGATTTTTGATTTACTATTTACTATTTAATATATCTTCTATTATTTTATTTTGACCCGAAAATTCCAAAATTACAATGATATCAGTTCTCCAGATATGCCTTTTCATATATCCTTTATTTATTATGTTATTTTTGTCAAAAAAAAATTATTATTTTTTTCGGTATTTAAATTTCGCACAATTTTTCTTTGTTGAAAAGACAGATTTCATCTCCCGTTTTTATTTTATGATTATTTTTTTGTAATACTCTTTTTATTTACTTTCCCTCATTTTTAACCCTTTTCTTTCTTTTAAAAAATTAAACTTAATAAAATCTCCTCTAAATAAATACTCTTCTAATTGGTAGATTTATTATTTTGAATCATTAAATATTCTTATTAGAATTTTTTAACATAAAAACTTCAAAAATATATAAATGTATAATTATCATTTCAGAAATTATATTCCGAAGATTGATTTTATACAACACTAAAAATCAAGCTGATAATCATAGTAAAATAATTAAATATTTGTTGGGAATCTGATAAACAAGATCCAATCATATCTCATTAAGAGAAATTTTTTTTTTGGTATTGTAATATCTACTGAGTTCTTAATTGATAATTTAAATTTAAATCTTTATAATGCTAAAGGATACTTAATAATTCTAGAAAAAAAAAAGGCTCATTTAGGATTATTTTGATTTTATTGTATAATTTTTTAGAGAAATTTGACTTCTTCCAAGAATTTATTAATAGTATCGGGATCTTATGCTCAATTAAGAAAACTTCAATTTAAATTAATGGAGAATTAAATCAGCAATTAGGAATTAAACTTGGGCTTAGAAATAGTGATACTTTATCTCTATTGATATATAATTTAGTGATAGAAACTTTAAATATGTATAAAAACAAAGAAATAAATGGGATCTCGATATAAAACAAAATTTTTAATTTAATAGTCGATGAAGATGATTTAATATAGGAATAAATATTCAAATTTATGAATAAATAATAAATAAAACCTTGAAAAATCATTGTCTCGTCATCGGAACCAAGAAAAACTAGTTGAGAAAAATTCACGTAAAAATATGGAGAAATTAAGACGATTTTCTAATGGGTAAATTTATTTCAGAAACTGAAACCCAATATTTGGAGTTTTTTTTAGATCTAATGACATAGGAACAAATAAAATTCGATAATTATCAAGTACTAGCATGGTAAAAAAATTTTTATAATGAATAATATATGAATTCCTCTATAAGATAAAGTATATTGGTAAGCTTTTCTCTTTTAAAGATTATGGTTATCCACTCATATCGATTCCTTCGAAAAATGTTCCATGAAATCGCTAAAGAAAAAAGTTAATACTTTTATTTGGAGCTGTAAAAAAAAGACAATAAAATTATAAAATATTGAATTAAATAAAAAAGGGAGGCATTTTACTGTTAAACGTTGATGAACAATTAAAATAACACTTTTTATAATGTCAAAATTATATGATTGGAAAAAATACACTCATTAGGTGTGAGTCATATTTAAAAATCTTGCAATGGTTAGCAAATAAATACATTGATAATGAAAATTCAATTTAAATATTGATATATAATTAGAAGACAGAAAATAATAATAATAAATTTCCTCTAATATGGTGAGAGGCGATAAAATTAGCAAATATGAAATAGAATGTTCTGAAATACCCAATTGGCAACATAAAAAAATAAAAATAAAATAATTAGTATTAATATCTCATAAATATATCAATACTGGCTTTATAATATCATTATAAAAAAATAATGTATATTAGCAAACTGCGATTTGATTTGGGATTACAGAAAATATTTTTTATAGGATTGGAGTTAGAAATAGGCAAATAGTATTTAACATCGCTACAAAAAAGAAAAGTGAATAGATTGAAAAATAATTCTTTGATTCATTTATAATACAAATTATAACTTCAAAATTGAAAAAGAACCAATAGGAAAGTGGAATAATCAAAATTTTATAAAAAAAATTCTATTCTAAAAAAAAATAAACCGAAATTTCAACCTAATTGGAATTATATTGGTAAAAAAATCAAAATTAACTTAATCTTTATCAGGAAGAAATTCCATAAATTTTTCCTTGAAACTATCACAATAAGCCAGTCATACCTGCTTTTTTATAACGCTTTGACAGTTGGTGAAAGATAAAGACTATGAAGTAAGGGTATAGTTTACCAATAAAATGAATGCAAAATATACAGATCAAGAAAGATAAATTTTAAACAGATCTATTTCGGGTAGAGAAGAATTAATGAATTCTGAAAGCTAATATTCAAAATTATTAACGATAAATCCACAGTAGTTACCGGATTATCTAGTAGAATTACTATAAATATAATCTATGATTTTTTAGAGCCATTGGAAGATAAGTTCCCCAATATATATTTTTTACGGCTTAAAAATAAGAAAAAAAATACAGATCTAAAACTGAAGCAGCACGGGCAAATGAAATATTACTAATAGAAGAAATTTTTCTTAGGTGGAAAAGTGAGTTATAAGAAAAAATAATCTGAGGCAATTAAAACACTAATAAAAGAGAAAACTGATATATAATTAAGTCACTTCGACTTTCTATTGAACAATGAATAAAAGCTACTTTAATATTCACAAAAATATAAATTCACTCTTGTCTCTCTATTCTTTGAATTTTTATACTAATTTATAAATACTTATACTGATATTGAACTTAATATTATAAATATTATCTTTAAATAAATCTTAAAAAAAAAGAAAATTAGTGGATAAAAAAATTCTAGAAATATTTATAAATAATTTTTATTATGATTTTTATAATTTTTACAAAATTTTTTTTATGAAATAATTGATCTAGAGGAGTTATAGCTTGGATAATAGGCAATATTATAAATGTATTGATATTATAAACTAGACTACACCACGAAAATATAATCATAAAATATGAATATATATATAAATATATATAAATTAAACTAGCATTCAGAAATAATTCACGTATTTCATACCCATTCATCTCTCATTTTATTTGCAGAGTTTGAAAAAAAATATTAAAAAAACAAAAAGTATGTGGTTAAATTCCGGGAGAAGTAGGGGTGATTCCATTCTTTCTAAAATATTTAAAAAATATAATTTTAAAATGTTTTGACTCTTATTCCGTATTGAGAAAGAGCTTTATAGGAAGAATGTAAAAAAGTATTGGTTTATAAAATGATAAATAATTTTAAAAATTATCAATCCACTAAATTTTTTAGAGCCCCAAAGTTAAATATAGATCATATGCGATGCAATTTTAATAAAATTAAATCGATTTTACATTTATTTAATTTGAAAGATTATTAATATTTGATGGATGAAAGCGGACTTCTTAGTTTAGATAGCTGGATTAAATAATCACTCCAAAACTATCTTTGCACAGAAAAAGGTGGAACAACGCTAAGTGTATCTTCAACTATTCTCGTTTCACCAAAATCCGTGACGAGTTTAACGCATTCATTGCTACCTCACTCTAAATATCCACTTTTTAGCTTATGGCACCCTGTAAGTAAAGCAGTAAGTTTTTCTACAGCACTAATTGTGGTAATAACAAGAATTAACTTTGCAAGGGTGGAGGAAAAAAAACTTAGATAAAGTCGCCGTAAAGATAATTTTAGATCTTCTATAACTGATTAAACTTTTAGTCGACCAGTGTGTCTAATTCATCAGACAGAAGAGGGACTTTTGCAGTGATGGATGCTGAAACATTAATATTCCTACTTTCAGCTGCAGCTATCCAGGAAACAGCCATCATGGCAAATTTATAATTTTAAGAGCCCGAATCGCTAAACTCATTTTCGCAAATAACCATCCCCATAACACTATGTGGGCTATTTCCAAAAATAAAGAAAAAGGTTATAAATATAACTACTACAGAATTTTATTCCTATAGGTAATAATATCATAAAAAGACGAACTTTAAAAAACTAAATAAACACTTAAAATATACCACAATAAGACTGGGTAAAATAACCCGAAAAATATAAAATAATTTTAACAGAAATTTTATCTAAAAGAAAAATAACCAAGCTAATAACTAATAAAGCGCTAAAAAATGCAATAGAGAATTTTAATGCCTCCAAACTACAAAAAATCATGAACCCACCTAGGAAGAAATTATATCGTCCTACCACTTTAAAACATAAAAATAACATTTAGATATTGATGTACGAAATTTACATTCTAACTGCTATCATTTATGATGTTTTTATATTCTATATAAACTACCACAAAAATAACTTTTTCCGCACTTCTTTAAATAAAAAAGTAAAGAAAAGTATTCAATCGGATTTGCAAATAAGATTTTTTCATCACCACATAGGGAGATTTACTTTAATAGAAATGAGGCCCCGAGTAACTTCATTTTAAAAATATTTTTATAACAGGGTACATAAGTGGTATTTAGATGTTTATATAGACAGCCGGGAGTGTGCACAAAATCATGCATGAATCGCTAAAAAAAAATCTTTTATTTTTTTTCCTTCCCGTCATATTTGAACATGAGAAGGAAAAAAATTCTTATATCTGCTTCTTATTATATTATAAATCGGTGGGCACAAATTTTCCACACAGATGTTTTTTTTTCAAAAAAAATCATAAATTGGTATTTATGATCTGATACCTAAATTATCACCATCTCCAGCTACTAAGCAATTATTTGGGGTTTTTAGCCAAAATTTTGTGATCAATGTAATTTTGGCACCCCATCTTTAGACTTGGTTAAGGTTCAAAACCAAATATTTAATGTGACTTACTGATAGTAAAAGAATTTTCAGCATTGAATCCTACCACAAATACCCTTCACGAATAATTTTTTTTGGCCAGTTTGTTGAAATTATTTGGGAATATTGTTTAAAAAAATTTATATAATAATTTAAAGCCGGATTTATAGTTCAAAAGTTAATGGTATTAATGTCTCTAAGTTATCTATTTTACCTATGTTTATAGAATATGTTGCTCTTCCAGAGCACCTGATGACCAATAAAGATTGAATAAATTATGTTTAAAGATAAATTTAACCATTTTACAATAAAATTCCGTGGTACAAAAAAAATGATGACTTTAACTAATTGTAAAAAGTTTTTTCCAACATTAAATATTGATTTGTTAAATTTTATACGTTGATCTTTTACAGTGAGTTTATACCTCACAAGTTTTTTTACTAGTTTCGTTAGATAGAGTTCCGAAGAATTTGAGCTCAAAATAAACAAGCTGTGATAGTGTGTACACTAGGGTTATTATAAATATGATGCTGAAATATCGGTATCATTTATTGGAAAGTCCCTCTAGAAAATACTTGATATTAAGTATCTTTTTCAAAAGTTTGATAAATTGGCTCAATTTATACCATTTTAAATGTGTAACCATACTTTATAGTCAAAAATAATACATTCGACGATTTATGTTTCGTCTTATTTTGATTTTTTTTTGCAATAATTGGATAAAAACTTTGAAATGAGGCATCTCTCACCTCTATAACACTCTAAAAAGTATTTCATTCTACAAGCATTAATATTGGAAAATATGGTCATGTTAAAATTTTCTAAAAATAAATAAATAAATTTTTATAGCTTATAAAATCTTTTTTTAGTTATATCTTTTCGGGAGGCTGTCCAGCTTTTCAAAATAATTTTTTGGATAACTACTTAAATTTATATTAAATATTAGACGAGAATTTTTATAATTTGTGGTATGATATGAATGTTTTTATATCTTTATTACTGATATTAGTTGGTGATAAATGTTTAATATAAAACAGTATATTACACATGATACAGTTTTTAAAACCAAAATCAATACTAATCTGTAAAAAAAATGCCATTTTAAAGGATAAAAATCCTAATCGAAGAAAATAAATAAAATTATTGTAAAAATAATCACTAAATAATGATTGTATTTTTAATTTTTTTCGTTTTAAGTCGACTCTATCGTGTTATTAATTGAATAATGCATTTTTCTCTGATATTTTTTTATTTATGCGGATTATATATTATGTAAAATATTTTCAGAAATCATTTTAAAAGATTCTTACTTTATATATATATGTGGAAGTGTTTGCGATTTTGATTTTAAATTTGTGTATAAAAAGTTTTGTTGATAGATTTTCGTATTAACGACTTAATTGGACTGACCCAATAGAATTTTTCAAAGGCAATTTCAAAGACAATTTCAAAGGAATAATTTACAAAGAAATTAGAAAGACTGAACTTATTCTCAAGTCTATTTACAATAGATAGATTTTGAGTATAAATTACAATAAAAAAAAAAAGGGATATTTGGATATAGAAAAAAACAAAAAGCAAAGAATAAAAAAATAAACTATAAAAGCCGTTTGTAGGGTCATAATGAACAGGGGGACACCGAGAAAAATTGAAGATATAATACTTTTCTAAGCATCACGAAAACTTATTAAAATAAAATACACATTTTAAAGATCTAATTTTATACGCACAGTATACAGATTCTAACTTTATTTACTAATAATTTTTATTAAAT
>LSSL01007758.1:0-12103 GCA_001953115.1 Smittium mucronatum | reverse complement strand
GTTTAGATTTTAGTTCTTCAAAAACTATATTTTAGACATCCATAATTTTATCAACTGTGATATCGCCATTCCTGGAATTTCTAGCTGATTCCATATATTTTTCTGATATAGGATCTTATTCGCTAGATGTATCATCATCACCAGAGTTTTGTTCTTTTTTAATTTTAATTTGTTCATTTTCCGAACCAGATAGCTCAAAATCAGATAGTTCAGATGACCATTCTCCCCCAAAATAAATTTCAAGGTCACCATTTGTCACATTTTCGGGTGATATTTCCCCCAAATGCTCAGCATTTACAGTTGTTACATTATTCTTATTCATTGCGAAGGGTATACTATTTTTGGGGCTGATCGATACATGTTTTATGCTCTTATTAGAGATTTGCGCTTTTCCTCCTCTTATAAGTACAGTGGTGTTTATATTCTTATTCTGAGTCACAATCTACACGATATAGCATTTTTTATTTTGATATTTTAACCTACTGCTTAACTGATCATATGTTTTGCGTTTAAGGGCTACAAATATTCCATTATTAATATTAATGTAAAAAAATTTGCCAGTGGAAAAAAATAAACTTTTTTTTTAACAAAGTACTAAAAATTATATCAAGCCATTGGAATATTAAATTAATTTGGATCTATAATTAGATTTATATCAACTTACTTAATTTCGCTTCATAAAAAAATTTATATCGCGTTATCATCTACCTTATATTTAATATAACTAAAGGTCCATAGTTTGAGGGAAAAAATAATAAATCATACACCAAAGAATTTTATTTTGAAATAAGCACAAAAAAATTTAAATAATAAACTATATCCCAATGTTACTACCCAAATAAGATAATCTTTCTATTGAATTTCAAGCATCAAAGTTATAATCTCAAATGCATTGAATTCTATTCTGTAACATTTAAGTTCATCATCGTAATGATATTCGGATTGAATATTCTCCAACATATTAGCTTTAAATACTGATTTAATATCAAGAGACGTGTTGAAAGAAGCGGTAGTCAATCCTCCACAGGATTCATACAATCTTAACACAACAAATCTCCTATTTTTATACTTATCAGTGTTGATTTTTTCAGTTTCGGAATTAATGACCTCCCAATCAACCATGCTCTGTAATTCAGGTTCAGCCAGTTTGATAGTGTCTAGAATTACGGAATCTGAATTTGTAATAGAAAAGATTGGACGGTCAAAGCCTTTGATGCCAGCGATTTCCTTACTTTTGATGATACTCTCATCTGCAAACACAATTGCTTTTAGATCATTATTAAACTCATATGCTTTACGAACAACATTTGGATCTGGGAAGCTGGTGTTGTGAGTGAACACTCCGTACTTGAACGAATGACACCCGATGTCACATTTATCATCAGGAGATTTAGGAGCACGTAATAAACTAATCCCCATCAAATTTCCAAAGCACGAAAATCCGTACTTGCAATCATTAAACAGTGTGACACCTGCGCCATATTCAGATAAATCAGCATATTTATGTCCACAAACCTCAAATTTGGCAAGATCCCAACTTGTATTTCTATGAGTCGGCCTACTAATATACCCGTATTGAGTTTCATAGGATGCCTGTGTTGATTTGATGGCCCAACTAAACTCGACTTTGAGAAGTTTATGTGATTCGTCCCATGAGACCTCAGTTTCAAAGTTTAGAATTGAACTCGTCGCATCGAGACTAACCCATTGTTGCAAGCTACTAGTTTCTGAAATTTTGACTGTGATTAGCAATGATGAGACCAAAGGACCTTGATCAAAAATTTCAACTGCTACCTCTTTAATTACATGTGGGTTCTCCAAATAATATACCTCAACATCCCATGCATCCCAGAAAAGAGGAACATCAGGATAAACTACGAAGTTGTTCCCAGTTTGTCCCATTGGAACGAAATCCCTATTACTCTCCAAATCAACCAAGCTAATAAGTTGACCAGTGCTATTAAATGTAGCTCTAGTAAAAGAATTTTCGAG
The DNA here is from genome assembly GCA_001953115.1 of Smittium mucronatum. Taxonomy (NCBI): domain Eukaryota; kingdom Fungi; phylum Kickxellomycota; class Harpellomycetes; order Harpellales; family Legeriomycetaceae; genus Smittium; species Smittium mucronatum. Next base: position 10,111 of record LSSL01007758.1, on the reverse strand, counting down.
TATAAAGTTTTTTCCTTCACATCTTACACTAGATGTAGAATTTGAGCTCGAAATATGATTGGAATTCCCATTTTCTGAATTAAGAATCGCGAATCCGGTTCCGGGGACACTTTGAGCTAAAACAACGGGTCTTTCAATAGGAATTGCAGTGTCAGAAATGGTATCTGCAAATAGGGAGATTCTAGATTTTAGCACCTGTTTACAATGGGGGCTGGACGTGGGCAATCCGGTTGCAACTACAACTCCTGATCGACTCCATCCGCACTCATTCAGTATCAAAACTGGCTGATCGCGTGGGACTTTTTCCCAATCTGGGTCCTGATTAGGCGGTTGGCATCCATCTTTGTATTCTACTAGTGGTAAATTATCACTATCGGAGGAAAACTGAACAACACGTCCATCGTCAGAATAGCGCTCGTTAATGAAGTCGAATGGAGACGAAAAGTTGCAAAGATTTGGTTTGGAGGTTGATAAGTACAATAAAGCATTTCTAATAAGAGAGTATGCAGAATCCATTATATCAATATACATTTTATCAGAATCTCGGTAAACTTCATTGATCGAAGAACCAGGAATGACATCATGGAATTGGTTGAGACAAAGTAGCTTCCACAGGCGCTCTAATTCCTGTTGAGGATATATAAACCCAAGGGAATTATCAAAATTATTGGACACTAACGCTGAAACAGACAGGTATTCGACTGAACGAAGCAAATACTCACATTTACGATTTGCCTTTTTGTTGTTTGATTGAGATGTGTAAGTCCCTCTATGAAGTTCAAAATAAAGCTCACCATGCCAGCTGGGCAATGATCGAGCAGTTTTTTTAACGGATTCGTAAAATTCGGTAGGATCACAGTGTTTTATTTTAGGCATTCCATCAGTATTGGACATTCTTCGTATACTTTCAATCATTCCCTCATTTGGACCTCCACCTCCGTCACCATGGCCATACAAATACATACTAGAATTGTGACTAGACAGATCCTTATGATTTTTGACACTGGAAACTACTTGCCCAACTTCAGCATTTCCAGTATAGGTATTTGCGGGGGCCATGTGGGAAAGGATTGAACTTCCATCTAATCCACACCAATTGAAAGTAGTGTTTGGGAATGAATTGATGTTGTTCCAGGACAATTTTTGTGTAAAGAAGAATTCACCTCCAGTCTGTTTAACAATTTGAGGTATCTGAGCAGCATAACCAAAAGTATCCGGAAGCCAAAATAACTTACTAGTGACACCAAAATGCTCCTGGAAGAATCTTTGTCCCAATAGAAATTGTCTGACTAGGGACTCACCACTAGGCAGATTACAATCCATTTCGACCCAAGTTCCCCCTACTAGAATAAACTGACCTGTTTTGACATATTTCCTAATTCTATTAAATAAACTATTGTGGGTACTTTTAAGCCATTCAAATTGTTGAGCTTGAGAGGCAGCAAATTTGTACTCTGGATACAAATCCATGAGCCTAAGCTGAGTGCTAAAGGACCTGGCCACCTTTCGTTTAGTTTCATCGTACATCCACAGCCACGCAGTATCAATATGACAATTTCCAATGGAAAATACGTTATGAGCACCTTCGCCTGGCCTTATAGAAAGGAATTCATCAGCCAACTTTCTGGCCTTTCTGATTGAATCTTCTGGAGATGAAAGGTCAAAAGTATTGACCATTTGATTAGCTATATATAGGGCACCAATTCCCCGAGGGGTATCGCTTCCACAATGGTGAGCCATATCAACAATGGTAATTAAATCATAATGAAACTGCCAAGCTTCGTCATTTTTGACACCAATAGAGGCTTTTTTTAACTCAAAATAACGGTTTTCATCAGCAGGGCCTATCAATCCGATTCCGTTTCCAGAAAGACCGTTACAGGATATCTCAATATAAAAGTTAAATTCCTGATTTTTCTCGGAATTGTTTGTGAGTAAATGCTCGATTCTTCTGATGTCGCCACCGCCGCCAGTCAGACCTTGAATTGGCTCACCTTCAGAAGACCAAACCAAAGCTTCGCAATCGGGATCAAATAAAAAGTAGATTTTTTTACCGACGAATGAATCGGGAACTTTAATGTTAATTTTAAACCAGTGAGTAGACTAATTCCCAGAGCGAAATAAACAAGTTTGATTAAAAAGAAAAATTTATAAGAACATGGAATTAAACATTTTTTAATAAAACGAAGGATGAAAAATGATACCCATGATGGACCGAAGCTCTGGCCTACTTCAGTAGGAGAAAATTCGTTTTTGATTGCTGTGTCAAAAGTAGGTCTTTGCAGATCAGGAGGAGACCAAACCTCGAGTTTTATGAAATCTTTGGAGTTCTCTTCTTTCTCCCAGAGAACTGAAAAAACGTCAGCCGAATTCCATCTCCCTGAGTGAATGAAATTTCTAAGCCTTTCTCTGGTTATAGATTGGTGTTTTTGCAAGCTAGTATCATTATACCCAGTAGAAGAAAACATTATTCAAGAATTTTACGATTAGAAAAGAATCTTTCAGAAAGCTTATGCGATATACAAGTGTACTAGTACAGATTATTTGATGTAATGAAAAGAATGAAATAGATAACGCGAGAGGAATCGATTTAAGAAATGCCTAGAATAGCTCTACCATCCAAGAATTTGATGTTTCGCAAACTTTTACCCCTTGTTTCTAATGATTATAGTACAGCACTGGGTTTACTCGCTCTTGTTTCCAACAAATGCAAATCTCCAGGTGCCTGCATCTGAAACAGTAGCGTTAACATTGGATCCAATTGTTTTTAAAGGTGATGGGTAAATATATCCAAATTTTTAACAAGTATATTTATTCCAAAAATAAGCATCAGTAACAATTAAAAATAGGAAAACTGACCAATAAAATATCTTTATTTATATGTCTGTGTTTTACTTAACTCTATTATTCTAATTATCTAACTCAGTTTCTGATGGAATGTCTATCTGGTTGTGAGTAAACTCTACCAATCGTAAGAATCTTTAAATTGGTGCACAATGTGTGAATTTAGACAATTATAGAGGTTTAAAAAGATCTGATGGTTCTTTACGCACCAAACAGATTTCGTTGACTTTTATTTAACAATTCAACAAGATCGACTAACTTTTGATTGATGGCATATTCTGTGTTGAATTAAAGATTTTGAAAAATCATGTATTCAAAACCTAAAAATTATATATTGCTATTGGAGATTCAATATCAATTTAGAAATCACTTCGCTATTTGTTACACATCAACCCAATCTGCCCACCGCGATCTTCTAGCGAAAACTTGCTAACATCAATTATCACTACGTTTTGTTACAAATAATTTATATCGATTAGTATTTTGCGAAAAGCCTGCCATTAAAGATTAGTCAATAAACGGCAATAGAAAGTAGTTGTATGTTATAAATAAGATATTAATGTTAAAAACTCTAATAGGTTCATTTGATTGCTTAAAAGTCATCTGCATACCCATCTAAAATCTGGAAATTGTCCAGATTAGCTTTAGCATTGCCTAGTTGAATTTATATCACTATAAATGTATTTTTCTAGCTCGGTAATTTCATCTCTAAAAAAAGGTGGTTTTGATGACCTACCTTATATATTCAAGTTTGAATACATCAGAATTTTGGCTTATTTAAGCGCCAATATTTATAATTCTAGGAATTCGGAGGGCTTCTGAAAAGCTGCTGTAATTTCTACCCATTGTAAGAGCTAAATGCTGTGCTGTCTGATTTATGATTATTTTTGGAGACTTTTTTATTATTTATCAAATTAATTAACCTTTAATTTAGAATACTAATGATCAAAAAACAGAAGTTGAGGCCACGGATTAGTTGTATGGATGACAGGGATGAGATTAAAATAGGACGAAATCATTTATGGTCATTTCTCCATTAAGTATCGCTTAGCTCTAGTATTAGAGCGCTATAGAACTCTGATCTCGTGAGATTAAGTTTTTCTGTTGCGAAAAAAATAATTTGGCACCACCTTTTTAACTATCTCTACTATCATTAAATCTGAACTGCTTTCGGCAAATTATAGCACAATTATGCATAAAACTTCTTTTTTCTTTAAAAAATGAACCCTTACACCTTTCATTTTGTATTATATTCCATTCTCAGGTGTTTTTTTCCAAATTTGTTATGATTATTTAATCAGCTATCCCAATCTATATGGGCGTAATCCTTTTATTTATTGAGCCAACTATTTTTTGAAATAAACGAGTCTATTTGGAAATTCGATAAAAGATAAAGGCTAGACCTTCATCACCAAAATCTCCACCAATCAATCCGAAACTTCTACTCATTCGTCCATTTTTTCTTCACCATCACCAAAATATCTTTTTAGCAGCATTTCACATCGCCAAAAAATGGATAGAATATTCATTACTAGTATAGTCGCTTTTATTTATTTAATATCAGAAATATTTCCAATTATGCTTCGAATAAAGAAAATTCTAGAATTAAAATTATTGATTTAATCTAATGGTTAAAGTGAGCTTTTCTTATACATAAACTTGCAACAAATGAATGATAACAATCCTAGTAAGAAGAAAAAACACCATACACCATCAAAATTTAGAAAAAAATTTTAAAAAAAATGAACGGTGATATCTTTTTCAACTTTATCATATAAAACCCCAAATAATTAGTATATGTCTTTGTATATCCCTAAAATTAATATAAGAACACTTTGGAAAGTCATTTTTGACAACTGAATTAAATTTTGACAGACTTAGGCTTTTTTAAACTAAGTGAATATAGTATATTTTATAATTGCTTATACAATTTGGATATTTAGTCCCATTAATCCAATTGAAAAATTATCTTTAGGGTTAAATTATATAAAATAATTTTTCTGAATAAAAATTTTATCAAATTTTGCAACTTTTATTAAACATAAACTCGATTTGTATAAAGAATATAGTAGTATAAAAAATATAGAGCATATGGAATTTGTTTCATTTTTTGATGATGTGAAATTCTGCTAGAAAGATATTTTGGTGATGGTGAAGAAATAATGAGTGGATGAGTAGAAAATTTGGACTGATTGATGGAAATTTTAGTGATGGAAAAGTTTTAACCAAAAAATAAATCCACCTCCCTTTTGAATAGAAGTAGTATAAACTTAATACATTCATACCATTGCTGGTAGCCAATAAAGGAAATTAAATCATGTTATATCTAATTAAGATATTAAAAATGTTGTACGTGGATTTGATCCCTTAACTGGTGATTTTGATCCTTACGTGGATTTGATCTGATTTAATTAATAGGGAAATTTATTGGATAATATGAATTTTACCAAATAAAAATTTAACTAATAGAAATTTCGATAAATCACCTTACATTTTTATTGTGTCCAATTATTTATGACTAATAATTTTAAATGGGAATTTCATTTATTTCTGGTCAAATACAAAATTTCATTATACAGAACTAGACACTTGTTTTGAAATGAGCCCCTAATAGTGAAATACCTTGCCGTGGTTTAGGGGCTTAATAGTGTACTTTTCGAAGTACACTAGACTAAAATTTCACGCAGCGTTGTACTATTCTTGGTTGGGAGTAGTGGAGATAGCGCACAGCGATTCGGAGGACAGCGATTACAAAAGGAGGACCATATCAAAACAGGGGTACCAATCATTTAGCACATCTGAGTCATAGTCTAGTGAGCAGGTCCAGCGTTCGTCAGTCAGGCGGATCCCAGCGTCTAACGGCTATTTTTAGGAAAGCCGTGTCGGTCAAACCCACGTTTGGGTAGGAATCTAATTTTATTAATCCTGTTAGAAGTAGGCCCTGACTAGGAGCTCAGTAGCCTCAATGAACTATATTTCATTGACAAAGAGCTTAATTCTTGGCAACATTTAACCTGCCATCCAGAATACTTGAAAAAATAACAGGGTCGGTCTTTCGGTTGGTAAATTTCACCCTTTTCCGTCGGTACGCTGCAGGTAGTCCAGTAGAGGAGCTTATTGAAGTTAAGATAATATCCCTTTATATAAATTTTATCTTTCTTTCATATTTTTTTAGTACAGTTTTTAATGATGTTATCTTACAATAAAATTTTGTGATACAGAATGATAATGATAAATTTTTTATAACTCTCACCAAATTTTAAAATAGTGTCCTGTTAATAGATAAAAAAATTAATCGGAATTTTTTTTGGTTTTGTTAGACGATTTATACAATAAGCGGTTTTATTTTTAAAACACGTTCTTTTGATTAATTAAAACGAAAAGATCAAATTATATACGTTTATATCAATTAAATGCATAATATCACTAAGATTAAGCCAAAATGATATAAATCATGTTTAACTCGAAAAAAAAATTGTTTCAAAATAAATGCATTATTTCGAAAAATTGAGTTATTAAAAAAATTGGCGATTTAATTAAAATAAATCAAAAAGGGTCAAAACAACGCGTCTTTCTAAAAATAAATCGAATTTCGTGATATAATGAGTTATTACTGTTTTAAAAGATTGATTTTTTTAAATTATAATTGGTTGAAAAAATTTTTATCAATTAAGCGCCATTATTTAGATAATAAGATTATTTTATATATAATAATAAAATTGAAACTTATTAATGAATTTTTTTATAGAATTCATAAAAAAATTTTGCAGATCTTAAAAAGAGGACATAATCTTTTATAAAATTTTATAATCAAATTTATTGTCTTTTTTAAAGGAGAAAACTATTTTAAAACCGTCTAATTCTAAATTTCAAAGGATTTTGTCAAAAGCAGAGGATAAATATGGAAATTTTACAGAAAATTCAATAGTTGAAATTACTTTCGAAATCAATGAAACATATGTGGATAATTACTTTTACCAATTTTCAAAAAAGAGCTAAATATATTTACAAATTTCAGATATTTTCATTTTACAGACAGTTTTCTTTATTAAATACTGAATTTTAAGTATTAGAAGTAATAAAGGATTCACATATATTTTATTTAGTATATTTTAAAGCTTATCAAAAAATTTCATAAATAGGGCCATCATTTAATATGAATTCTGGTTTATTTTAAATATTGGCTTCAAGGTTAACTAACGTGATAAAAGAAACTTTAGAAAAAGAATTTATTGTTCTAATAAAAAAACGGCCAAATATCTCAAGGATTATCTTTTTTTCATTATCTAGAGAAGGCTCCAATTATAGATGCTTCTATAAAAGATTTTTTAAGGCTTACAACACATTTTAGGGAGTAAAAAACTTTATATTCAGTAAAACGCAAGCGATATTGTGTTAAAAAAGAATTCACACATATCCCGGATGGAAGGGTTACAATTATTAGCGGTATCTAATATGGTTCCATTCATGATTTTAACATATTTTTGAGCCAATTAGATTATTAAAAAAATATTTATTGAAAACTTTAGAAGAAAGTACAATTTATGGCCCTCAATATTGTTTAATAATATCCGATTTGGGTTATCTTGGGATGGAAATGTATTTACCAGCAATTTTGCCAATAAAGTTGTCAAGTTTAAGTCTGTGTAATTATAATCATGACTCAAGGCTATCCTTGGAAAGAATAATATGCAAAAATTATTACGGAAGTTTAAAACAGCTCTGGGGAGGGGGGGGGCTGCTAAACTAAAAATAAGAAAATATTTAAATATACATGAGCAAATACACAGTATATATGTTCTTTCGACCAACTACTATCTCATACTTCATCCATTAAGAATATATAATATTAAAACTAACAATAACTGATTTTTCGATTATAATCTTATTTTTATATATATTATAATTTTTTCGCTTTTTTAAGTCGATTAAAAATTATAAAAAGCATTTTTTAAGTTAACAATTTTTTTAAAAAAAATGTAAATATATAAATAAACAAATATAGTTTTTTATATGGGTCTTTTTATTCATTTGAAATTTGGCTAGTTATAAACGTTTTTTTAAAATAAAAAAACTGCATGCATTTATAAATAGTTACTAAGATTCTGGTTAAAAAAATTAACTGTCACTTTATTCAAAAAAATCCTATGTTTTTCTAGAATTAGAAAAATATTGAATGAATAATCTATTAAAACAAATATTTTTTTCTATAAAAAAATCATATGGGTATCAAGTCCATTCTGAAATAACCCTTTATAATTTAAATAATATTATAAACGTATTTAATGTATTGAAAGCTCTAATATCAATTATTTTATGAATCCTGAAAATCGAATAGATATGTTTTTTTAAAAAATCTTAATAAAGTATCTGAAAATTTGAGCCATTATTTTTAATCCACAATCTAAAAAATAAATAATAGATTTAGATTTTAAATTTCATCAGATATATTACGCAGGAGTATTATGATATTTTACCTCATATTCCTAAAATATAATTTTATAAACATATGTTTAGGTTGATTAATTAGAAATAATCACCGATTATCATATTCGATGAGTTATAATTAAATATATGGATATAGTAGATAGAATGATTAAACTAATTGATTTATTGTTATATTTAAAGAGCTTAAATATAGCTTATCAATTTAATGTATTGGTGTGAAAAGCCATTTGATGTAAAATATATACGATTATTGCGTTTTTGGTCTTTATTATAGAAAAAATTAGCTTTATATAAATGAAAAGATTGCTGGATATTTGATTTGAAGTTTAGATGGAGTTTAATATTATATTAAAGTGAAAATTTTAGAAATAATAGGTATTATAGATATATTTTATAATATTTAAGTGATTAAATGGATAAAGTTTTGGTTTCATATAACCATGAGTTTGATTGATATATACACACACACATAAATATATATATTGATTTAAAAGATAGGTTTTTAAAACTGAATTATATTAGAGAATATATTAAATGTTAATATCATGTTATTTTAAGAAGCTTAAACTGAATGAATATAAAGAAATTTGTTTTTTTTTGAAAAAAATCTATGTCGATATAGATTTTTTTATAAAAAGGATGAATAGTTTAATTTATAAATTTTAAAATGGAAATTATCTATTATCAGGTATAATATCTTTAGTTTAGAATGCATTTCCGTGTTAGATATTCAAAGATACGGTGATTCAAACTTTAATATCATTTTTGAATCCATTCTAGAGGCATTTGATTTTGATGAATGTTATTTAATTTAGAAAAAAACCGAACTTTAATATAACAAGTTCATTTAATTTCAGTTGTAAAATATTTTATTGCGAAATTCGATTTATTTTTAGAAAAACGCGTTGTTTTGACCTTTTTTGACCTATTCTGATAAAATAACCAATTTTTTAAATGTCTCAGTTTTTAGAAATAATGAATTTATTTTCAAGTAGAAAAATCTTCGCGTTAAGCGATATTTATACCATTTCGGCTTAATATTAATGATATTGTACATTTAATTGATATAAATGTATATAATTTGATTTTTTAGTTCTATTTTTTCAAAAAATATATATTTTAGAAATACAGCCACTTATTGCACAAGTCTTCTACTATAAAAAATAATTACATTAATTAATTTATAAGTCATTAATAATTAAAAAATTCCATTAATTTATTCCATTTTCAGTAATTTAATAAAAAAATAGACGTTCTATTAGTATAAAGCACAAAAACAATATTTCTTTCATAAAAGACCAATATTAGTGGATATTATATTTTTTTTCTTTAGAATTTGAAATGAATTATTACTTATCGAATGATACCATGCTTTTTAACATAACTATTTTTTTGACGAGTTAAAACACCAATAAAATTTATAAAACGATTTTTCATTGAGTATTATGGGTTAAAAAAAAGAAAAAACATACCGTATATTTAAAAATATGAATCTTAATCTAAAATTTTTTAAAAAATATATAGGAGATAAAAAAATAAAGTTACTGATTTAAGAAATGTGTTAGAACATATTTAATGACTTTTGGTTCTTATTCTCGTCTCCATCAGTATTTATATTTCATTAAAAAAATCATAATTCTTTTTTAAACTTTAATTTCTTTTATACAAGGTGTATGTATGTATATAAATATTGATTTAATAAATTTATTTTCTTTTTATAACACACATTTTTATTTGGTTTTTAATTTTAAATAAGCATTTTATGCACTGATTTTAAGAAATTTTGTATATTTTTCAATTTTAACACACTTCTTTTATT
>LSSL01007755.1:0-26279 GCA_001953115.1 Smittium mucronatum | reverse complement strand
AAATAACAGATCTAAAAGGAAACTCGGATAATGTTCACAGCGATCGCCTGACCAAATACACTCACGCCAGAGGAATGGTACCGGCAGTGAGAACAGGGCAAGCCCGATCTACCCTACCAGCTCTCGTACGTCCATTCCGAGGAAAAGTACACGTAGATGTTGTACTTTAGTGGGGAGATGTCAGATTATTACCATATTATTGGTGCAATCAGTTTTTTTTAGTTATATTTTATCTTCATATATCTTTTTTTTTAGCTTAATTTATTTTTATAATTTACACGGAGTTATGTTTCCCTGTGGTATATGGGTATATATTGCAGCATGATTATGCTCCAAGAGGTTTCTCCTGACTCGAATCGGACATATTATTTATTTTCTTCTTTTGTGTCTTTTTCGAGATTCATTGGTAGCTCGTTAATCCGAGTGATTAAAAATTTGAATGAATCCTATTGGAAAAGCCTATGGATTCCATTGGAGGAATTTATAAGGCAAAATCCAACAGAAGAAAAAGTGCAATTCGAAGGTGAAATAATATGGATTCGAATTCAAGAAAAAGGAGAATCTCTCTCATTTTTTCGCCCCCAAAGACTACAGTTTTACTTAAGATAAAATAAAGTAAGTATACGAATATTTCTGTTTTTACACCCCTCATCAACATGAGTTTCACAGCCACACCAATTTATCACTTTGGGGCGGGTTCAACAAGCCCTTTATTTTACCCCACCACCTGTATTTCTATCACGGAGATCCTCGTGAATACGATAGTATACTGTGTGAAACCTAAGCTAAAATAAGCAAGGTTTGGATCACAGGCATGCCATCCAAATGCATGTCCATTACACCTCCATAACAAGTATCATTTTTTTTGAAAAATTGTTTTATGGTTTTCTTAATTTGAATTTCAAGTTCCGAAAAATTCGGCAACTTTTCGATGAACAATTTTTTTGCTTTTTCGAATACACTTTTTTTTGTGATGAGTTGCATTGACTTGATATCGTTATATATTTTATTCCTTAATACTATAGTAACACATTTAAGTACCTTTAACTTATTTTTTGATATGTGCAACCAACAATGCACTCTTTTTTTTACGTAGCTGAATTCAAACACTGCATTAGTAATTTGATTTTCAGAGTCAGTTATCGTGTTGTTGACGCGTTAGTCAAGATTCATCCATTTTAGCTCTTTACCAAGAACTCTCAAAGTCCAGGAATATGATTCCTATGTATCACTACTTACCATAGATATCGAAACCGGATAAGATTTTTGGTTTTTATCTGAAATTCACGTTATAATAACCGGATAATTTCCTTGAATTAATTTGAAAATTGAATCCAAATGTAATTTTTTTGCGACTGATAATAGTTTTAAACAATTAAAGATTTTATAAAAGCTGTTATGTTTTCTATTTAACCTCCGTAGGATGCTACGTATGGATCATAGTAAAGTAATTTGATTTTAATTTTTTGCATATTCCAACAAAATCCTCCAAAGTCGTTTTGCTTTTGATTTTTTCTTTCCTCATATTTTCCTTTACAGTGCTATAAATATTCTTTATTTCAATTATAAACCTTTAATTCTCAATATGTAGTATATGTTTGCAGGTTTATGGCATGCACCATTCAGCTTTAAATTTTCGTTTTTAATATTTACTTCATCCTTTCTGACACAATTTTTGCTATGCCTAAACTTCGAAAATTTCAAAAACTTACCATTTTAATAACTCCAAGATTTTAGTAGTGATTCAATATCGTAATTAGACTTATTAATACAGTAATAAACAGTTGACTTGTATTTTTTTAGTTTATTTGAATATTTATTTTTCCAGAAGTTTAAAAAGTCAAAATAAAAAGAATTATCCACAAATTCCCATGTTTTTTGTTGTAAATTTTCGTTATAAAAGCTCATATTTCCGACTGTGTTTCGAAAACAAGTAATATATCCGAAGGAAAATTTTTTTCTATTTTATTAACTTTTTTTTTCTTACCAATTCTTGTTTATAAAAATTTCAATCCAGAAAAATAATAAAAACGAATTTAAAGTAATATTTTCAAGAAAAAAAGATAAGAAATCAATTAATTTTTGAAACATATTAAGTTCATGATAGGATGGCATTGAGTAGAATTTTAAAAATTAATCGTATTTAGGATTTAGATTTTCACATTTGACAGGTTTTAAATAGTGAAAAACAAAACTTGATTTTATTGAGCCTAAATTGATACGTTTAGAAACAATTTGATTTGATTTTGCCTAAATTGACCGTTTTTGAGCCAAATTGGCCACTTTTGACCTTTTAAACTTTGAAAAAAATAAACCGTTTTTAACAATACGCGTTAAATTGAAAAAATTAAGCTTATTTAAAAAAGATACTTGTTTTCTAGTAAATCTAAAATATTGAATAAAACGCGTTTATTACAAAATAAATATATTATGACATTATTAGAGGTTTTTTAACATTATAAAAAATTAGTATAACGCCTTTTAAAAAATTTTAAATCATTGGAATTCTTTTGTTTTATTTGAAATTATATCCAATTTTGAGAGTTTAACACCTTATAGGCCTCAATTGCTTTGGTAGTCTATTATATATAATAAACTTTAGTTGCACCCAAAAAACTTATTAGTAAATCCATGAAGTGTATAAATGATATATTTTGTTATTTTCAGCTCTTTATTGGGAGAAAATCTTATTTTTTAAAGAAAAACATATCCCGAATTGAAAAATTCTTATGTTTTTTAGACAAAAAAATTGGCATTATATAGTGGGAAATCGGCTTTATCAAAATGGGATATTGACTATATTAAATGTGGAATTTTTTTGTATTAAAATGGGAAATCGGATTTATATAATTTGGAATAATTTTTTATTTTAGGAGAAGAAGGTTTTATGTTTTGGTAAAAAAGTTTTATAAAAATGTGAAAACATGTGAAGTGAATTCCCAAAAAAATATATAAAAAAGCAACTCTTCCCAAATTGGATTTAATTTTTTCGAATTCTTTTTTACTTTTTTTGTGGTTTAATGTATTTTTTACCAATAAATTCTTATATTTTTGAAATTTTTTTTACTAAAATCCATCAAATTTTTGCTTTTATTTTTATCAATTTTTATTTTTTTTGAGATTGAGTTTACTTTTTTTAAATTTTGACCTGAAAATGTGTGGTGTATTCATACAATTACTTTCTGTTACTTGGTTAATACTTTTGATTTTTCAAGCAAGTATAGGTTTTTTGGGACAATAGGAGTCGAAATCCTTTTAAATCTTTTTTTTTTCGTTTAGTGTTTAGTCTCGAATAAAATTTAAGAAAAGACTATAAACCCAAACTCATGGTGAGAAAATAATCAAAGTGTGACAAATTTTGAAATAATATGCATTTCTCACATATAAAATCATTTAAATAACGAGGAAAATACTCGCATTTTTTTATTGGATGTCTTTCTTATATATTCATAGGCTATTAATGAAAATTAATTCGTTATTAAGTAAGTTGATTTTTTTTAGGGAATTTTTTTTACAATCAATCTTTTGTCTTAAATACATCTTCACTCCTCATCAGAAAAAAATTTTCATTGAGAACAGTATATTGAATGCTATTGTACATATTTTATGCATAAGTTTTATGTGTATGTGACCCCTATGTAACTGTGATCGTTTTTTGGTAATTTTGAATCTATGTTATTTTAGACCCTATTTCAATCGTTTAAAATAATTTATGAGTAAATTATCATCAAATAAAAGCTCTTTTACTATTTAGGAAAATCTAGTAAAAAGATATAAAAATTTTTAGATATAATTTTAAATTGTACTCAATAAAATCCTAACCACTGAATGAATGTGATAAACAATTCTTCAAAAATCTTTTTTTTAATTTAGCGAATAATTTGGCAGAATAAAATTGGTAATCAATAGACCCTTAATTTTTATTAGCTGTCAGAATTTAGGAATTTATGAGCCTAATTAGAAATAGTTAAACAGAATAAACGAATAAAATTATTAATTAAATATTGGCTCAATACTAGAGAGTACAAAGTACCTTAATCCAGTATTTAAATTTTAATTTTAAAAAAATCGTATTTTTTTGGTAGATAAATAATAAAGCTATAATATAATCTGCATTTTTTACGGATTGTATAGCTTTTTTATCTATATATTAAAAAAAAAAATCAAATTATAAATTTTGATTTTTTAATAATGAATTAAAGTGCTTTTTTCTCTATATTGATATAATGAAAATATTATTGGATAATTTAAAGAATCAAATATAATTTACTAATTTTATCTATTTATATTATCATAAAAAATTGGATCACGGTCACATAGGGATCAAATCCTCCAAAAAAGATCACATTCATATTAGGATCATATCCAAATACAACATATGTATGGAGAAATTATTATCTAATATGGCTTATTTAATTTCAATATTAATATATTTTAAAATTGATAATATGAAAGAGATCTTTTTAAAATAAAGAACAAAACAGTATGCTTCTGTATCAATATAACACTTAAACTCCCAAAATAAATATATTTTTTACTATAAAAAAACATGATATCTGCTGTTGATATTTTAATAAAAGAGTGAAAAAATATTATTATTTATTATTTGGGAAAAAACGATGTCTATAGATTGGAGTATATGTTTATTTATCGCCATTAATTTAGATCAGTTATTTATTATTAAGTATTAAATTCTATTTGTAAATCGATTCTCATCGCTATTTTTATTTTTTTTACTATTTTTTTACAAATTTCAGAGTATATATAATCATATTAACTCTTTTAATCTTTTAAACACTATTTTTTCTATTAATAGCTCTAGTAATTGGATTAAAATGGTAAAAAGAATATATGTTAGGTTTTAGTTTAATAGCATGTTGGCTAAGCGAAAAAATGAAATGAACTCGAATAACCAGTAATATTAACTGATTTATATATCATTATATTATTAAGGTGATAAGATAAGTCTAGATAAGATTGTTGAATGATATTAATGAAAATCTAAAATTCAGCCCATAAATATTATTAAGTATTAGAGTGATTTTTCAAACAAAAAATAATAACATTTTGCTGAATCTCAATTTTTAAAAGGTGAGCTTGGTAGATTCAGACTTAAAGCTTTTCGGATCAAAACTTATACCTCACTCCTATTTACGATTATTATTCGATTTAGTTAGCTATAATTTTTTATTTATTTAATAATATGCAAATTTTAATAAGCCAATGATAATATTGAGCGAAAAATATAATAAATATTACTTCATAGGGTGGTCATATTAAGTGTTATCATATTTTATTGCAAAATATACCGAACTTTCAAAAACCAATTAAAACTCTATAAAATAAGTGAAACTAAAAGATATTGTGATATTTGAATAAATTACCAAATATTTTATCCTTATCATCGTTTATTTCGCAAATTTAATCTTCCAGCTTGAAATATTTTCAAACTTTAAATAAAATATTAATTTTTCGGTGGATATTATATATAATTACATAAGCACAGGGTATTTACGATTGATTAATGAACGGTATGAAAAATTAAACCAGTTAATGCTTAAAAAATCCGAATTCCAAGAGCCTGAGGATCTTTTTATAACCATAAGGACTCCAGCTACGGATCCTCAAGTCTACACAGAGCTCTTATAAGCTCTCCCCTCTAACAATTGGGTTTTATCCGCACACCTCTGACATAAGACAAGCGAAAAGACGCAAAATATCAATTTTCAAAATGTAGATGTAAGAACTACTAGCCACCGCCGCTAAACGATTCATTCTCCGCGGTAGTGATGAAATTAGACACTAACCTGCATGGAATACAGGTTTCAATGGCTCAAGATAAAGGATCTTTTGATTACTACATGCACGACATGGTCCAAAAAACTCCGGGGATCACAACTAATGACCAAAACATCATTTTTGCCAATAATATGAGGGTTATTTTATCGAGAATTGCCGCGTCTGTCACACAATATCGATTAGACAACCTTAATAAGGGAATAGACTCTCCAGAAAACCCGATTCAGCTAAACGAGTCAAAAAATATGCCGCTTATGGATCAGGAGAAACTGGATTATTTTATTTACAGTATAAAACCTGAGAATCGATCCAGGATCTGCAAGCTCTTTCAATGGATCCAGAAGGTTTTTACTTAAAAACAGCCTCTTTAGCAAACCTGTTACGGGGAAAAGCACCGACACTGCTATTCCAACCGCAACCATTATATCCTACTCTCAGAAACCGAATTCTCTCGGGAGAAGACGATCGCTCGGGAGAGGGGCCCAGTAGGAACCTCATCCGGTCTCACAGTAGGGAGTCACCTCGAAATGTTCAAGCAAACTTGAGAAAAGCCAAAAAACCACCAATGGGTCCGAGAAATTGCCGAGAAGATTTTAGGATATTTTTCGGGATCCGATGCTAACCACAGCTTTGGAGGATAGCCGAAAAAGTCTTTTTGTAGTGCAGAGCCCCTCGGAGGGCCGAAAGACATAAAAGACAGGCCTGCCACTGCAAAAATACTTTTTTTTGTTTGGGCGAAGAAGCCGTCGCAAATCCGCAAGCTTCAGCTTATGGGACCGCCTCTGCTAACGCAGCATTCATTGTGCAGTAAGCGGAAGATTACATCAGAGGCCCGCAAGACTCTGACAGAAGAATTATCGTCATTATTTTCGAAGAAAGCGAGACAGAGATTCTGGTACAAAGACTCTGCATTCTAAAGCAAACTTTTTTTATCAAGAAAAAGACAGGAGGCCTCAGACCAATATTGGACTTGAGTGTATTAAGAAAATATGTGGAAAGAAGAAACTTCAAGAAGGAAAACCTCTCCTCGATATTACGATTAATATTTAGGAAGGGTTTAATGGAATCTCTAGATCTGGATGATGCTTTCATGCATATACCCATATACAAATCTTGCAAGGGATTCTTGTGGTTTTCCTGGAACAGAAGAGCCTATTAATTCAGGCTGACCCTCTTCGGTCTCTCGTTGAGCCCAATCACTTTCAAGAAGGTCCTTTGCCCAGTATTATCATGGGAAATAAAGAAAGAAATATGAATTTCAGCTTACTTAGACGACCTGATTATAATTGATGAATAGAATGACCAATTTCTTATAAACACGAACCTGGTACAATGCTCTTGGAATTAGGATACAAGATAAAATTGGAAAAATTAGTACGCGTACCTTCTCAGAACATAAAGCACCTAGGAATCGTTATCTATTCATAAGATATGGCTGTGAAAGTACCCCCTTCAAAGATCAGGGACTTGATAAAAGAATCGAAATTTTTTCTAAAGCCGGAGTAACGACATTTAAATTTCTAACGATCTTTATTTATAAGGCATGTGCAATGTCAGTAGCTCTTTTCACAGGACGATTGATGTTGGGGAGACTTGTAGAATTGGATAAAAATTTCCTGTCGAAAACTCGAACATAAAAATCGAGGTGAATCTAACAGAAACCGCCAATAAAATCTGATATTTTGGATACATCAATTGAAAGCAATGAATAATCTCTCTTTTCTCACAGAATTCCAGAGATCGAGATTTTCACAGATTCCATCGACACAGTATGAGGTTTGGTTGAAGGATCCAAATCCTACTCAGGTAAATGGAGTCCATATAAGACGTTGATGCAGATCAACGTCAAAGAATTTCTAACGAATTTTTTTGCACTGAGGCTCAAAAATGTTGTCGGGAGATTGGTATTATTCCATTCGGACAATAAAACGACATTTTCATAGGTCGAAAAATTCGGTGGTACAGACTCCTTAGTTTTATTGGAGATATCGAAACAAATATGGAAAAATTTGCTGGAAAAAAATGCCCGTACAAATTTCACGTACATTCCATAAGTGACGAGTCCTGCAGATGCTTCAATCAGATTGACTGCTCAGACCGAATATCACTATCAGACCAAACACTCAAATTGATCACGTATCTGGATGGGAAACACGATGTAGACCTGTTTTCCTCGAGTTCCAACAAAAAAGTAGAAAATTACTACATCTGGTTCTTCAACGGAAGATCAATTGGTCTAAAATCTCTTATGATCAGCTGGGAAAGGTGGTAGAAACCCTACTGATGTCTAAAGTGAATCTGATATCCGGAATTTTCCGCAAGGTGAAACGGGAACGTCTTACCATCACTCTAGTCAATACATTGAGGAAGACTGCGATATGGTAACCGGAACTTCTGCAGCTCTCAATAGAACATCCACTCCTGCTTCAGGCAATATCCGTGGTTACAGATCCAAAAAGCGGAAAATCTCCATTTCCAACAAAAAGACTTTATGTCTAATGGCTTGGATGATCAGCGAGTAATCATCAAAGCCCAAGGTTTCACGGATATTTCCATTGACATTATCCTTATAAACCAAACAACAAAAAATAGTAGATCCAGATATCATTCTAAGCAGAATAAATCTTTAGATTGGCACATCAGTTTTAACAAAATATCACCGGCGCAACAAACCCATATCGTAAAATACTTAGCAGAGATATTTTCGACAAGAAATTTCAGCGTAATACTATTAAAGCCTATAAATCAGCTGTAATGAGTTCGTTATCAGATTCCGAAACTTTAGAAAACACAAAATTTCAAAGAATTTCTTAAAGCCATCAACGAAACTGGAATAATATCATTTTTTAGACCGAAAATTGATATTTCACCAGTAATATATAAACTGAGAAAATTGGAGGAAACCTAGAATTTGGGGATTCCTCATAAGCTCAAAATCGTGTTGGATATTAGCAATATGCGATTTTCTAAGAGCGAGCGACATCCATCGGTTGGATGACTCTAAAACCACTATTGAAAATTTAGTGCTGAAATTAGTCATAATGGCTCTCAAGGAGAAGCGTAATTGAAAGTCTATAGAGCGATCGTGGAAAATTAATAAAAAATACGACTCCATACTATGCAGGGTAGTATAATATTCTGTTTATATAAAGAATGTAGCTCGCAAAATGTGCCCAACACCACACGCCAAAAATTGCGATATCGTTAATATATTATTCGGGCACAATAAGTACCATGATCTAACACTATCAGTGGATAGTATCACAAGAAAATACACTCACTCTTTCAGCGCTTATTCCACACTCTCCAAATACTCCCATACCTAAGGCAAGGGCCATTGGAACGACATTAGCATCTAAATCAGGGATATCGGCGGATGTTATAGTCTCACATGTGTTCTGGTAGAAGTAAGACATCTTCGACACTTATTACCGCCTAAATCGTAGCACCTAATGTAATATCACTGCTGTGGTGCTACCTCTATATTAACTTAATATGACCACCACATGAAGTATAATTATAATGTATCGAGCCATTTGGGGCGAAGATAAATTAACATTATATGGATAGTGTGGTCATATATAGTCCAGCCCACCAGTCCAAACACTTTTGCAAAAAATGATGATGATAAAATTTTCGGTACTTTCGACGAATATCTCAACTTCTTTTAGTCTCGCTTATTTTAAAAAAAATTTAATCGGGTTTTGATTGTTAGGTGTATTATTTAATAAAAGATGATATCACTTAATATGACTACACTATTCATAGAATTTTAATTAATCTTAGCCCTAAAGGACTCGATCAATTATAAATTCTTGTAGGCGATGTGACGTGAAATCCCACTGGAGATTTAACCTACAGCAAATTTCACCTAATTTTTTATCCAATAAAATCCCAGTTTGTAAAATTAATAAACGTGTATTTTTTGCTGTAATAATTTGTTTTATCAGAATGGTATTATTTTAAGGTAGATAATTATTTTCGACTAATTTAAAATCAGATCTACTAAAGCGAATCGAAATATATTATATTGAATCAGAATCAACTATTTTTAATAATAAGCTAAGTCAAATCGACTAAATTTCCAAATCAAAATCTACTAAAGCTATCCGGTAAAAAAACATTTTATATAATTGACCAAAATAAAAAATTTCATTGATTTATTTTAAAATTGGTAAATTACATATAACTTTTGTTCAATTGTTGCAGGCTATTAGTCATTTTTAAATGCAATAGAGTGTTCATCAAATATAATTCTGTAAATTTGTTAAAAAAATTATAATTTCGTTAATAAGTGTTAGAAATAATTATGAATCTATTTAGCTAAAAAAAAATGTTGGGGTGTATATGGCGCGTGGGATGAACCAAGTTTTCTAACTAAAAAAAACATTAACCGAAACACTTCTGATATTATGAGTTAAGTCAAATCAAACATTATTTAAGAAATTATTTGCATTTTTTAGCGCTAAAATTTTATCCACATAATAATTCTAAAAAAATTATAATTTATATTTACTTAACATCAATACCCTGAACGCTTTATGTTTTGTATTGTGTGTATTATTATGTGTTATGGTATTATAGTATATAATGTATTATGTATACATACTGTATGTAAATTATATTTTATGCGCATTATACTATATTAAATGTTCTGTGTTATATGTTATACTTATTATGCTGTGTATAATATTGTGCTTGTTATATGTGATATTGGGTGTGCAGTGTCTTCGTGTAGTATAAAGTTTTTTTTAAGAAATATGGATTTTGTGTTATTTTTTATGAGATTTTTAAGTTGTTTAATATTTTGCGCTTTGAGTTTTAAGCTGTTATTTATGCGTAATTTGCTGTATACAGTAAGTACAGTATAGTATGCTGATGGTATAGTGCTTAAAGCTTTGTGCATTCTGTATTATTTTATGTGTTCTTTAGTTTTTACTTAATTCATCTCTACTTTTATAATAAAAACGTGGGCTTGCGCTACTCTTAATATCAATGCTATTATTCAATGACTAAGTATATATACATTATTTTGAATAAACCCGTTAGCTTTAATCTTTTTTCAAATTATTTGATATATAAATCCTAATGCTATCGCATCATTAATTAACATTTTGGATGTTCCATTTATGATTATAAAACTAGTTTTAACTTGATAAATCTTATTTAATTGAGATTGAAAAAAAGTCCTAATTTTTTTTTTATATTTCACTGAAATTCTATTACTCAACTTATAATAAGTATTGTATTTTTTAATCTTTTAAGAATTCCGTCATTTTTTGGTTTATAATAAATCTAGTAGAAATTACGCTAGTATTTTTTTTGCATAAGAGGGAACTAAGACTTTAAACTAGATATGTATTTTTTCTTATTTACCACTTTTGAGTTTTAGCTAAATAATCCTTAATTTTGGTATCATATATTGACATATGTTCAATACACGTAAAACTTTTCCATTCCAATAATTTTTGGAAAGAACTTTTATAATATTTTTGAATTTTTCATTTTAGATACTGAAAAATGTATAATTCGATTTACTGGTTGAATATGTTTACATTTACTATAAAATTTTTAATCGAGAAAATATTCGATTTTAATATGTGAAATTAGTCGATTGAACTTAAAAAAACATGCAAAATAGTATAATTTGATTTTTTTAGTCGATTTTATTTAAATTAGCCGATTTTATTACAAGTTGGTCGATTTAATTTCATTTTAGTAGTTGAAATATTTTTATCATTATTTTATTCCAGAGGTTTAATAAATTTAAAAATTAGGCGAAATTTCCTGTAGATCTTCTGTCCTGACACCCATAAATTAGGTAATTTTGCACGATTTTTTTTAAGGTTAGACCTTTAACACCACCAAAATCACCACCAATAAATCCAAAGCTTCTACTTAAACACTCATTGTTTCTTCACCATCACCAAAATATCTTTTTATCAGCATTTCTCATCACAAAAAAATTAAAGATGAATTATTATTAGTATAGATCCTTTTATTTATTTAAATTCAGAAACATCCCCAGTTATGTTTCTAATAAATAGGATTTTGGAATTAAAAATTATGATCTTAATTTAATGGTAAACTTGAACTTATTCAAGTATAAACTTGCTTGGAATGAATGATAGGAATTCTATTAAGAAGAAACGACACCATCCATTAACAAGTTATAGAGATTTTAAAAAAAATTGAACAGTGATATCTTTATCAATTTTCATTTATAATTCCCCAAAAAATCAGTAAATATCTTTTCATGCCCCTATAATTAATCTACAACAATTAGGCAAGTCATTTTTGACAACTGATCTAAATTTTACATAATTTAGTTTTTAAACTAAGCGAATATAGTACATTTTAAATTTTCTTCTACGGTTTGGTTATTTAGTCCCACTGATCCAACTCAAAAATTATTCTTAGGGTTTTATATAAAATAATGGTATCAGGACTGAAGACCTAATGGTTATTTCGCCTAATTTTTAAATTTATTAAACCTCTGCATTAAAAAAATACCATCCTGTAAAAACAAGGTATTTCTGCAAAAAATGCATATTTTTGATAATTTTTCAATATTGAAATTTTATTGCACAAAAATTAGATGAAATGTTTCGTAGGCTAAATTTCCAGTAGGTCTTCAATCACGTCACCAATTTATGTCAATATTTCAGAGTTTACTCAGAAATTAATTGATGAATACTCTATTTCATAAATAATGTAATCCAATAATAATATATGAAGATTACACTCAATGGAATATTAAATAATGTATTGATCTTTCATTCTGATAGGGCTGAATTGTTAAACTCTCTAAAACTGCACTATATTTAAATCCAATAAAATAATTGGGTTTAAGTGTTCCTTTGAAGTGATAGCTGATAAGTCAAAAATTATAGTACACGAAAAAAAAGATCAAATTGTTATATATTGTTGCGAATAAATATAATACTGGTCTGAGCTATCATAAACTTTTAGTCTATTACCTTCGATCTTCATAAGAGGGAAATGCGTCATAACAATTCCAGTCAAAAAGTTTTAATTATTCTCGATTCCGATGATTCAGATTTTACCCCATCCAATTCTTTGAGCAATAAAAATTTTATTTTAGAGTCTGGGGAATCTGATCCTCATACGAAAATCATTCACGGAAAAGAAGGTTATCTCAATAGACCAAAAGCTAAGGTTAGATCCAAATTTCCAAAAAAAACAGAAATAAATCCAAACTCAACGCCCATAAAAAATGGATCATCCATTTCTAATTCAATAACAGATTCTGACTCTAACTCTAACTCTAACTCTAATCATTCCAACAAAAAAAAAATTGCAACATACCGCAAAATTCTACCCAAACCTTCAAGCATAATCCTTGAAAATATAAATGAAGGAAATGATTTAATAAATCTTGAAACCAATTCAATCGAAAGCTCTCCTTTTAGAAAAAACTATCAATCCAATAAAAAAGAATTCTCACAAAATCAAAACCTCCTAAGTAGGTCCAATAGTTCTTCACCAATTCCAGAATTTGGAAATAAGTCTCACACTCCAAATACGCCTCTAAAAAGACCTAATATCTCAAAATCTAGAGAGAGAATTCTAAATTCAAATATTAGCAATACTTCTGAATCAGAATCCAGTGATGATGCCTTTTTTAGTAGAGGATTATCTAAAGAACAAAGAAAAAAAATAATTGGGGATATATCATATAGCACCAACTCAAATTCTAATCATTTAGGAATGGATTTAGACACTTCTGGAGATGATCTTGAAAAAAAAACATCTCTTTTCTTGGTTGATAATCAAAGATTGGCTGATAACACCAATCCGGATAGGTACTTATTTACTTCTATATACCTCCCCAGATATCATTGCTATATATTTACATAACTAATAATTACCTCTAAAATGTTCAACAATATTCTTAGGCTAAATGATGTACCATCAATGCATAATGGCAGCTCAATTCAATCCCAAAAAAGTATCGACTTTTCCAGCGATACATCAATAGAGTCAATAGACATAGATTCCAAATCTTTCAGATT
Source organism: Smittium mucronatum (assembly GCA_001953115.1). Taxonomy (NCBI): domain Eukaryota; kingdom Fungi; phylum Kickxellomycota; class Harpellomycetes; order Harpellales; family Legeriomycetaceae; genus Smittium; species Smittium mucronatum. Next base: position 12,444 of record LSSL01007755.1, on the reverse strand, counting down.
TCCTAAAACAACTATTCGTAAAGCCCAAAAAATTTCAGATTATAAAAATCCAGGGTAACATTGAGACCATCATATTTATAGAGCTTTCTAAATCTAAAATTACTTTTGGTTTCTATATTAAATGTTTGTATTTTTAAATAAGTAGCATTCAAATGGAAATTGATGCTCAATATGCCGATTTAGATTCCTCTCTTTTACAAGTTTTAAATTCAGTCAATTCTAGAGCCACTGGTTCTGAATTAGAACCCAAATCCTCTAGCAGATCTAAAGCGACATATGGTGACCGAGAATTAGATACAAAGGAATCAGTTGTAGAAATGATGTTAATTCTAAAACTTGACCCCATATTTATTGAAAAAGAGCTAAGTCTCTTCAGCTCTTTTTTTTGGAATTCTTTCAACTTATCTTGTAATAATATCGACCATGATAAACCTATCTCAGCTGTCTTTTCAAAAATTGGAAGTGATGAAATGTTTATCGATGTTTTGACGAAATTGTCAAAAGAAAAGAAAATACCTTCGGACATATCCGACTTCGTTCTCGTTTTTGAAGGAGTTAAAGTGTATCCAACCGTTACCCCCAAGGCAATAGCAAGTTCAGGAGGAATATCGTTTGGTAATTTACTCTATTATCTAATTTAAAATTTTAAACCCTATATTCCATTGAATTCCGGTATAGATTTTTATCCTCATTCTGTATACGAACGTTTCATTGAGCAACAGAGAAAAGATACCGAATTACCATTGATTCCCAACACACCTAACTCTTTAGAGAATAGCAATAGTGAGTATAATAACGAAACCTTAAAAGGGATTGTAGAAGATAACATTAAAATAAAGATAAGAGATAAATCCGGAAATGATCAGTTTATTGATGTTGGAAAGGTAATTATCCTTAATTTCAAAAAATATTATTTTTTATTAACATTTTTTTACATTTTCTATAATTCACAGAATGTAAAAATATCAGATATAATAATTCAATATAAAAAGATGAGAGGATTACCAAGTTCTGTCGCAGTAAAATTTAGCTTTGATGATGAAACTCTATCCCCCCAAACACAAATTAAAGATACCGAGATCGAAGATGAAGATATGATTGCTGCTATATATTAAATTATTTTCTCTGTTTGAATACGCTACCTCAATTCAATACTAAAAAAATTACTTAAAAAAAATTCTCATAAATTCAAACTTGTTTTGAATATCTATTTCTCATCCTTTTTGGTGACTAATAATGTATATTTTTTACTTTTTATTTTTACGCTTCTCAAAATTTATAAAAAAGATCGATGATTTCTATTCATTTCTATGCATTTGTATTGTATATGTAGAAACACAGAAAGCTATCGCCATTTGACATCTCATATTGCGTTTTATTGGATTTTTCATTGTTAAACTCATTCATTGCATTAAATTCACTTAACATAACATATCTGTTAACCGAAAGTATTATTTTTTTAATTTATTACTGATACAAGGAAAATTAAAATTTTAAAATTTTTGAATGGTTTTGATTTGGCGACATATTATATTGTAATAATGGAATTTTAATAACGATAATAGCATTAAAAGAAGAATTGGATATCGAAAATATATTTGAACCTCCCCCTCCCCCCAATATGAAACTTTTTGTATATTTCTATTAAATTTACGTTCCTTTTTTCTCTTATAGTTTGCAATATCAATTAGGATTTTCAGTACAAAGTAAACAATTAGCAGGAAAATTCTAATTAGTTTTTATATTTCTATTTATTTTACAATATCTATCTTTTTGAAATAAATATCAAAATATTTAATAATGGGTGGTTTATTTCTTTTAATTTGAGGGAAAAGGGCGTGACCAGAATTTATTGGCTGATATCGTCACAAGCCATTAAAAAACAGTAGAAAAAAAATTCTTGCAAACTATAGAAGGAATTGATACCCTTAGAGCTAGTTGATTTGTTGATGAACAACAGCTACTTGTTTGAGGGAAATTATGATAATACCCACCATCGGATAGCCTACATCATGCATTTTTTAAAGTAGACTGGATGACTGTGGAGATATTCAGTCATTAATTAAGATCAACATCGGTGGAAAAAAATCACTGAGGAGGTTGAGCTTCTAGTAGAGTCTACTTTGAATTATATTAACAAAATGAAAGCATCTTTGCAAATGATATTTATCTTTTCCATTATTTTTTTCAAAAAGCCCTCTAAACTCTGGGGCATAGATTCTCTGACATATTATAATCTTTCTGTGCAGGCAGTGCACCATACTGAGCATTTTTTTATCCGGCTTCTCTTAGTCTATATTATCATTCATCTGATTCCTTTACCATCGAATCTTTAAAATCCCGAATCTAATACTTGACCAAAGCGGGGCGTAATTAGTAAAATTCTAGAACGAATAAACGTTTTTAGATATATCACTAAGTCACTAAACTAAACTAAACCGAGGTATTCCACACTTAGTGGAGGTTTTAACTGTTTGACTAAATTTAATAATAGATCATTTCAGGAATAGTAATATTAGATATTTTACAGTCTGTATTATAATTCATTTGGATTATTTTTTAAAAAAGTATATTTATTCTAATAAGTTTGTTTCTTTCCCTAAAATATGGCTTTAAAGAAAATTATTTTTATTGAGGAAATAGATTTTATGTTAAATAATTAGTAATTCGCCACAATACGCCACAATTGCTCTTTTCAAAATACCGATTGTGGTATTTGTATGCCATATTTTTTTATCTTATACATCATACTTATTATAATTAAAAATTATGAAAATAAACATCTAATTAATATCATTTTAATTATAAATTATCTAACATGCAAGCGACTAAAAAACTCAAGATACTATTCGAGAAAGAAGATCCGTTAAATATTTTCTAGAAATCCAAGATTGATCAATTGAAAAAAATATTTTTTCTTTAGTTTTTTGAATTAAATAATCATAAGTCCTGATACACAAGAATAATATAAAGTTAATTTAGTTTTTAACGACTATTAACTATTATTATACTAATGATGGATTCATATTAAGTGTTATCATCTTTATTAATAAATCATCGAAAACTACCAATAAAATTAAAATAAAAGAAAGAAATTAAAACTTTTTTTTTTACATATATAATGCTATGGTACGCATTCACGATAACCTTATCATCTTTTCGCAAAGGTATAACATAAATGGGAATTGGGTAGGCGGGACTTAATATGAATCCATCATTAGTATAATAATAGTTAATAGTCGCCAAAGACTAAATTAACTTTATATTATACGTCATTGGATGGATTCATATTAAGTGACTCCAGAGGCGTTATCGCTTGTGTGATGTTGGCTGACGCAGTGTGTGAAAAGGGATAATAATTATCAAATATTTCATAATTTGACCAAAATGCTTGAGCGAAAATTGAGTCGGAGGGGATTCCTGAGTTTGCCGCTATGGTTGCGTCAATAGCTCTCTCCTTCGAGGTAGGTGTATTTGGTGGTCGAGTGATCCTATTTAAAATATTGTATATATTCCTAGTTATAATATTGGCTGGAAATGGTTTTTTTATGTCATTAATATAACTGAATAGCCTATTAATCATAATTTTGTTGTCTTTAATGTGCGGGGTTGGGCACAAATCTTTTGCAACCCTTGATCGATATATCCTATATGCTTCGACAGGGCATAAAATTTTATCAGAGTGGCTGCTGATATCACAAAGCCTAATGATTGGGCAACCCTTGCTTTTCTCTTGGCGTTACGATGACCAGCTTTAGCTTTACGTCAATTGTGGTTGTCTGTGCATCGACAATGCGGTGTATATCGCTCGGGTGCATAAAAACGTATACTGCCAGCAACCAGCATGTTTTACTGGTCAGGCTCTTGATGTTTAGTTGTTCGTTATCACCTAATTCTCTGAAGTATTCTATGATCGGTGATATATCCATATAAGGCATAATGAAACTAGTTATACTCGTTTCTTGCAGATCTATTAATAATCTTCTCATGCAGTCGTTTTCGCTTATTGCCTGCGGATTGGGGGCCAACTGACAGATAGCTGATTTATACATTTTGATCGTATTTACGCTCAGCATCGATTCGGTATATATCTTTGCCAGATAATTTACTACGCTCATTACTGGTATTGCAGAGTCTTTATATCGTTTTCTGTGCCAGTCCTTATATTTTTTCGGGATTGGGTAGTTGTCGATCTTCTCCTAACTGACAGTTGATTATCAAAGATAAGTTCGATTGCAGTGTTGGAGATACCTTTGTCCTTAGGGCGCTCCGCTAATTCTCCATGCCATTAGAGTCCAGTCTCTGTTCTTGGTTAGCGGGGACTTTTCGCTTTTAGTATCGTGGATTACCTCGGTTACTTGTAGAGTTTGTGGCTGTGAGATCGAAAGTGCTAACATTTCCGTAAACCAAATCGCCGATGTCTATGCGGGTGTAATTACAGTCATTTTTATCCGCTCTCGTCATGTCTTCTGGACTATCTGTGCAATCAGGTTCCAGGTCGAGCAGCAGTAAGGGTTCTTACAACCTGCCCAGTTGTGCTGCAGCACGTTCTGACCTATAGATTGACGTTCCGGGTACCAGCTGTAATATTTTGGTATCTTTTTGTTGATCGCAGATAAAAAAAGGTCCATGCCGTGCTTCCCGTACCTCTTTTCCAATTGATAAAATTTCCTGCTTGAAAGTGAATATTCTGTCACTGTCTTTAAACGGCTCGGCGCATCCGCCGGGTTCAGAACTATCGGAACATACGTTACTTGATTCCTGATATTTGCCTTCAGGCAATGCTCATATAAGCTTTCTGCTACGCTGAGAAGTTTGGGTGAAGTAGTTCCACCGAATTTCCTTACGTATGCTAGGGTGGTCGTATTGTCTGAGTAGATCATAACCAATCGGCCCACCGCTTATCTCAGTTTCAATGCAATTAGAACGGCAAGTAACTCCTTGCAGTTGATTTGGATTGTTGCCTCTGATCTTTTACATAAACCAGAGTAGCTCTTGCGGCCAATGAAGACACCCCATGAATCATCGCTCGCATATGTGAATATCTCGATTTCTGGGATTTCCGGCAGGAACTACAGACCATTCCATTTCTTCAAATGGCCCCTCCAGAGTAGTAGATTCTGAATTTCTTCATCTGATAGGAGTACCATAGATGTCCATGAAGCATTCTTCAATCAGGATTTGTTCTTCAGCTCCGGAAGTCGGGGCAGCATTAATTTACCCGTAATAGCGCCACCGACATCGCTTTTTCCTTTCAGATAAAGCTCGCTAAGCATCCGAGGAATTCTTCCCATCGCTTATAAGCTTTTCTGCTTCTCGTCATAGGTCGCGGATCTTTGATTTTGGAACTTTCAAGGAAATATCTCTGCTTTTTATGGCCATAACAAGATGAATGATTCTCTGAGAGGGGATCAGCATGACTTGACCTTTTTTATCAAGTATCCTAGATCAGTAAGCTTTGCATGTATAAGCCCTGTGTTTCTCATGCATATTTCTATCGATTCTCATACTATTATCAGTTCGTTCAAATATGCTGATACCCTGATTTTCTGAATCCGTCCCAGTTCAGAACTGGACGCAGGATTTTCGTGAATGTATGAGAACTCAGCGAAAGACCGAACGGTAGAACACGTAACTTGTACCTTCGTCCTTTCCAACAAAAGCGATAGCATTTTCTGCACGAATTCATTATTAGAATATGCAGGAATGCGTCCTTCAAATACAGGGACGTCATAAAATCCTTTTTCCTGATTATCTTGCAGATTGATTGCAGGGATTACATCTTGAATTTTTTTTCCTCGAGACGCTAGTTCGGTTTCCTTAGATCTAATACAGGTCGTAGCTCTTCCGTCTTCTTTGTAATGCAGAATAAATTGCTGTAGAATTCTGTCTCGGATTCTCCATCTCCTTTATGGCACTATTTGTTATTAAGGATGCCACCTCCTCTGTCAAGGTTTGGTGAGCCTCGCGTCTGAGCTTCCGCTTGTATCGCTGGGGATGAGATTCTAGTGGTGGCGGCCCCGTCAGGATATTTTTTTGGGGTCGCTGCGGATTCCTAGTCGAACCTTTCAGGTCTTTTTGTAGAGACTGGTCATTTTTGGGTAGCCTTCGGACACCCAAGAGGCCCTGCTCTACAAAAATGCTTTTTCGGTTCTATTCGGAATACTTTCTGTTTGGTTCCAATTTCTTGAAAGGTATTTGGAATCCCTTCTTCACGATTTACGGACCCACTAATTCTCTGTGAGTTTTGTCCAGGCTCTTCTGAACATCGAGAGACGCCCTCCCACTGGAAGAGCCGTTGAAGCCATTATTGGCTCCCTTGAAACCTGCCCCTCACTCCCTTCTGAAACCCCCCACGCGAGGCATTAGGAGCTGATCTTTTCGCTGCAGCTTCAGTAATCGGTGCAGTTTCAGTACTGAAGCTGACAGAGCTCGGCTGCCCTTCAATTTGCTGGCTCCCGCGATAGGGCCTCCTGACTCTAGCGCGTTTAGTAGTTTTGATCGCAGCTAGCCGAGTCTCGAATTTTTCGCTATCCGTGAGTGGTTTTACATCAGATTTCACTACTTTTTCGGGGTTTCCTGTGAATATCATTCCTCTGTGCAATTTTTCAAGTCTAGACTGAGCTGCCATAGATGCTACATTTCCAATTATAATTCTAATTTTGCTTAACGCATCGGCAACCGGATCATTTATAGTCAGGCCTGGAGAAAATTGAAACATCCTATGTATAAAATGGTCAATCAGACGGGTTCCATCTTCCAGTGCGACTTGAATTGCGTATAAATCTGCTTCCATCTTCTTGACTGAGCCATGAGCCGTTTCGTTAACCGGAGGAGGGTTTTAGCAGACCTTGCTGCTCTTGGGGCAGGCATAGATTGCCTCCTTCTTCTCTTCGTCATTTAGCATCGTTCTGCAAAATTCCTCTGATATTGATGGGATAAAACTTTCCGATTCTGGATAAACATTAATAAATGTTGCCGGGCTCTAACTGATATGTGTTTATCTTCCTCTGATGGGGTAACAGCTGTCTTTCCCACGGCCAGATTATCAACCTTGGAAGTTAGGTCGTTTATAGCGTTAATAACACTTGTTATTACCGCTTCTGATATTATTTTTTCTGCGCTCATTATAGAAGCAAATTAATTTAAATTGAAAATCCTAATTATTGCTGGTAGAGTACCTTTGCAAAATAAAAGATAATAAGGTTATCAATAATGCGTACCGTAGCATTATATATGTAAAAAAAAAAATTGTCATTTCTTTCTTTTATTTTAATTTTATTTGTATCTTTCGATGATTTATTAATAAAGATGATAACACTTGATATGAATCCATCCAATAACATATAGCAGCACTTTAAGGGGTAAAAAATAAGTCTATTGTATTATTAGAAGAAATTTTTTTTAACATGCAATATTCACTATTCGTTGGCCGATCTGCTTTTGTTTTTGTAAAAGTAGTTAGATTTCAATGTTTTTGTCTTATACTTCATATTTAAATTTAAATTTATCTTTTTATTTTATTTTTATTTATATAGTCAGAATCTAATCTTCTTATAATTCGATGTTATAATAAGTTCTTTTCAACCACAGTTTTAAGACAATGGTAGTTGAGGAGGTATAAGCTTAAATAAAAATAATTATAGTATAAAACTGGTTTAATACCTGTAATTATTTAAATAAAATGAATTTTTAATTAAATGATATATGATTATTAGAAAAAAAAACTTATCAAACAAAATGGAAAATTTAATAACCATGGTTATATATATATATTTCTAAAATTGAATTTGAGACTCTGTTTCGCTTGAAACGTGTTATTTTGGTAAATTTGGTTGCTTTTCTAAAATAAAAATTAAATATATGATATTTCAATTTTATCGAAATTATTCAGGGTTTATGGAATCACGCACGTTTAATTATAATTTTTATTTAGGGCATTTTCAGCTTTAACTAATAAAAAAAATATTCCAAAAAAAAAAATTTTATCAACTCGAAAAAATATTTTTTCGATTGTGATATATATCACCTGTAAAAAATTTCTTGATTTTTTTTAGAAATTTCATAATATTTTATATCCAAAATTATCAACTGAGAATTTTTTTATTTATTCAATGAAAAACTCAAATTTTCAAAGGCTGCTAACTCGGGCTCAATTTATTGATTAAAATATGCGAGAAAGTTCTGAAGTCGAAAAACTTTTAAAATATAAAATTCTGATTCTAAATTATATTTCGATCAGCTTAGTGATGATGGTGTAAAAAAATGAATTTTTTTGATCTGAATGAATTCGATTTTATTTCGGGCTATTGAATCAAGATTTTTAGAAAATGAGAATTTAAATAGGGAAAAAATAAATCTTTTCTAGAGGGATAGTTTACGTTTTTATCTTTAGTTTTTGAAATTATACTAAAACTACTCCTCCATTGATTTTTCTTACAATGTAAAATCTAATTATAAAATAATAAATTAGATAGGAGAAACTTTGAAAACTGAGCTCCTATTTTTGATTAAAAAAATTATCAAAAATCATCAGACCTAACATTTCTAATTATCCAGAAACTGTGTTAGTTATAAATGCATTATTCCAAGAATGATCAAGACTATTTGCCTGTTTTAGATAAAATAAGATTTTTTTTTCTTATAAAAAAATGATAATTATTTCATAAAAATAAAATTTTCTGTTATCCCTGACGGAATAGTGGGCATTTTGAGCCAGATTTATCATGGCTTTAAATTTGGTTTTAATATTATAGGCAAGCTAAATATTTACGAAAAACCTCTTTTGAGAATCCCATGAAAAACGCACCAAAAGGACCACTTCATAAAAAATAATATATTTTTTGGATATCTAGGAATTATCAGATATCTCTCTGCCATTTTTCCTGAAAAAGTGTCAAATATAAATTAAATAGATTTCATGAAATTTTTTTTTTGGGATCAGTAAGGATAATATGTATAAACTAAGTTGGTGGTTAATCCTATTATGTGGGACCTTAGGATTAAAATGAAAAAGATTCGAAACAAATGAAGATATTTATGATATTTTTATACATCTACAAAATTCATCTGTTGTGAAAGATAAATTCAATTAATAAAATCATTTAATTTTTCTCATAAAATATCCAAAACAAAGATTTTGATTTTTTGTTATTATTTAATTTATAAAAACACATTAAAATGATTTTATGAGTAAAAAAATTTAAATATTACAAAACATGTACATTAATCCAAGATAATTAAATATTTCTCGTGCTTTTTTTATTTAAATGTATACAATAAGGATATGAAGTCGTTAACTTAAATACTCGTTCGATTTAAAAGATATTAATTGAATATATTTATCTATTTCTGTTATAGATTCGGATTTAAAAAAAATCCTAATTAAATAAAAACTTTAAAAAAGTATCTACATTTTCATTTATTCAAAAAAAGTCTTTTTGATAATATTTTGGAGGTTATTATTATACAGTGCTAAGTTTTTTATAAAAATTTAATAATATCATTATTTAAACTATTATTTTTTTATTATTTCACCAATTTTTGAACTTCATTTATTTATATTTATAGTATCTTTTTTTAATTACTTTTGGTAAAAATAAATATGAAACATATAAAAACAGTTAAGAATTATTTTCGAGTGTTATGTATAAAATATATATATATTTAGTATTTGTATTGAAGTTTATATGTATAAAAATATGTTTTTATTATATGTTTTAATGATATATCTAGAATTGATAGCAAAAAAAAATGACTTTGACAAAATCATAAATTTTGTAAGTTATGTATTTTTTTTAGTATATTTCCGTAATAATTCAAAAAATAATCTAAAATTTCTAAAATTTGATTAATGATAATTTGTGTTAATTAAGGTATAACCAACCAAGAATGATAATATACATAAAATTCAAAAAACAAAAATATTTATCTCTTAATTAAAATAATTTTGATAAAAATCTGTTAAATTAGAAAAAAAAAAATTTTTATATAATATTAATTTTAAAATAATTGTCTTATTTATAACTTAACGCGTTTTACGTGAGAAACTCTTCCAAATTCATTAACATATTTTTTTAAACCAAAATTTATTAAATTTTATATTTTATTTGACAAAAAAAATTTCATTTCAAACAGATATTTATTATTTGATTAAAATTGTGTTCATAGAAATAACTTCAAGAATTTTATTCGCTGTCTAGTAATTTTAAACTTTGATAATTTTTGAAATTAAGGAACTGTAAAATAATATTAAATAACAAAATTACCAATGTTTATTGATAAAATTTTTATTTATTGAATATATTTGGTACAGATAATAAAAATATTAATAAACTGGATTTAATGGTAAAAATCATTAAAAATTTAATTTTTCATTATTGTGATTCATAACAACTAATGATTCATTATAAAAAACAGCTACTATATTTATTACCAAAAATTATAGATATATATACATAAAAAAAAACCTGTTTTAATGATAAATATAATAAACCTGATAGTAATGTGAAATAGAAATTTTTTTCTTTTTCTATATCCTACCCACTTATTTTTCACAACTTTATTATTTTTTCCTGAGAAAATATATGCTAATTTTTAAGGAAGTATATAATTACACTCTTTTTTGGACATCACAGAAGGATTCAACTTTTTTACTTGCTAAAAAATTTACAACAAAAGTTTTTACTTTTGTATTTTTTATTATTTTAAAACAAAAAATCAATTTTATCTTGGAAGTCTCACTCGTAATATTTTTGCTTCTTATAAATAAATATTAAATTCTCAATTATCCTTTTTGACTATATAATAATGTAATTGAAACATAAAATACATACTTATAAAATGAGTGTCTCAATTGCATTATATCTTATTTCCCCACTCTCCTTTAAACTATTTAATAAAAAAAATAATTATATTTATAAATTTTTTTAGTAAATACATTCCTAACATCAAATTTTAAATTTATACTCTTTAAATTTACTAATTAAACTAAATTACTGTCACTTAAATAAAAAATTGCTTTAGTATTAAAACTTTAATCAAAGTTAGTCCTTATTTTTTTGATTTTTGTAAACAAATAAAAATGTTTTTAGCATTTTTTTTTTAAAAACATTCTTTATTAAATTTAAATATTTTTACAGATGATAATTCGAATCAATATTTAAGCATTATGATTCCATAATTTGATAGAAAATACATCAATTTTAATATAATAATAACAAAATAAAATTTCGATTAATAGAAGGGAGTCTAAAAACGAGTTTTATTACATTTTTCGTGTTAGATATAATGGATATTAAAGTTTTGTATTTATAGGACTTGATTAGTAAGAAATTTCATAGTAGCCTTAAATAAATAAATAATCGAAAAAATAGTCATTATCTGGTGCATATAATTGAAGAGGAATTTTAATTTTGTAATAAAATATGCTATTCCAGTAATAAATTTTTTTTGAAAATATAAGGATAGTAATTGCATTATTACTTGTAGATTTTATTGAGTAGTTTTTAGTGAAAAAAAACTTAAGGCAAAATTGGCTGATACTAAAAAATTTTTACGCATAAAACACAAAAAATTTGGTATAATAATATATTTATGTAATAATGTACAAAAATTTGGACTTTGAAAAATTAAATTGTGTAATTATTTTAATAAACCATAATAAATTATGGAATTTTTAATTGATATTAATATCAAATATAATTCATCGCCTTATACTTATCAAAATTATTAAGAGAAAGAAATGTCTTAAAGTTTCAATAATATTTATTTTTTAAAAGAAAATTAAGGTCAAATAAAACCAATATAAATTATTTTTTATTTATATTATAATTAAATAATCAAAAGCTTATCTTTTAAACATAAACTATTTTTTATTTGAATTATAATCAAATAATCAACAGCTTATCTTTTAAACATAAATTTATTTTTTTAAAAATCATACATTAAAAAATGGGACCTATTTTTTTTAATACATAATATTTAGATAATATGATTATTTTAATTTTTAAAAGATGGAATTGATTTTTAATCTGAAATTCGATTTAAAAAATGAGATTTTTGTGCAAAATGAAAAGTATGGAACGAGTATCTGAGGTAAAAAGTTAAATGGTATGGATAATTTAATAAAAAAAATCTATAAAATATATATTAAAACTAATGTAATTACCATTTGATTCGTTTAAAAAATACAATAAAAAATATTATGAGAATTAGTAAGCTTTAATAATTTTATATAAAAACAAAAAATTATATATAATTTCCTGGTTGGATGGGAAAAAATACTAAAATTTATAAATAATAAAAGAATAAATAATTATAAAAAAAGTTCTTGACTTTTTTTTGGATATTTTATAAGAAATTCGGTTAATTTATTCTATAAAAGTTACCAACTAAATATATTATGTTTTATTTCCAAAAATTAATTATATTTTTCTAGACTGA
>LSSL01007754.1:0-20410 GCA_001953115.1 Smittium mucronatum | reverse complement strand
ACGGAGGTGAGACCTTTGGCATGAGTGAAGCCAGAGTTAGTCCGATCCAGGCTGAAATCGACAAAGCGATCAAACTGGTTGCTAATGTTGGTAAGTCTGCTGCCATGGAGCGGGTCCGAGCCGATCTGGGGATAAAATCCGTCTTCTTAAAAACCAGCACAGCTCTAGAGCGAGCATATCACAAATGGCCTAGATTAAAAACCTGGATAGCCGACCTCGTTAAGTCGTCCATCAGGGCCAGAATGGCCACCTGAGTGACCGGCAGTGCAAGATGGATAAAAAAATTTTGTGTTCAAAATTCAAAAGGTGAAACCACCATCACCATAGTCGACAGGAAAAATAAAAATAACCGGTCAAAAATCCACCAGTGGACGGTGGACCGAAAAAATGGTGGAAAAGGAAACTGGGTGAATCTTCAGCTGCTGTACCCTGACCTGAAGCTTGGACTTCAGGACATCGGTAAAATGCGAATGGGGACCTTCCGGACCGTCCAGCGACTATCAAATATGAAATTTGTGGATAAAAAATTTAAGAAAAATTGTCCCTTGTGCAAAATCGATGTGCCTGAAACTGTCGACCACATCTTATTAAATTGCTCTCGATGGGATAGACAGTGAAACGAAACGATCGACCGGTTCATACCTGCACCGATCCGCTCAGACATAAAAAACCAACTTTCTAATTTCAATGAATCCCGGTTGGGGATAGTTGGAAAACTTCTTGGTTAGGAGTTTAAACATTTTTTAAGCGAGCTACAATCTGACACCACTGATCTTGAATTTTTTTCTGGATAAAGCCAAATTTCTGACTATCACTCGGTTGCAGAAAACAAAATTATACATAGTTTAAGTTATCCAACAGCCCACTTGAAATAATTTCCTCAAGGTATGGAGCTGCTAATTCAGCAGAGGATGTTTGAGTGAATTTTTTTTTTAATTTTTTAAATTATTTTATGTAATGTTTTATTAAATTTGAAATAAATTTCCTGTAAAAACAAAAAAAACAGCATATATTCGTTATAGTCATCCCTAACTTCAAAGAAGTTGAAATTAGAGAAATTTTTAAAAATTCAGACTAAAAATCCTCACCCTTCGTAACTATATGCGATATAAGTGCATGGGGGTATAAATGGGACCACCGAGGTTTTTCCTTTTGGGATAAAGTCCTGCTTAAAAAAGAAAAAAATGAGATAAAAATTCCCAGTTTTTTGTTACCCTAAGTACGGATTATAAATATATTTTGAAAAGACAGTGAAGAGGAATTTAGTTATTTAGAGTTTGCTGGGAACCGGAAATCTGCATGCCCAAAAATACTAAAGAGAAAATAAAAATTCTTGAAAAATTCAAAGTAGAAATTAATTTCTACATTGAAACCAATAAAAAGCATATTGATTCGAATAAATTAATCAATAAATCAATTAAGAATCGTCGTGTGACTATAGGAGAAAAAACCGCCAATAATTCATCGATAAAAATCAAATCTGATACTACAAAAACAATTATTAACTTTAACGCTTCCTCATTCAATGAAGGATCAATTATTTCATATGATAGAAGTTTAAAATTGGTCAGCATTGATATAAAAAGTGAGAAAAAAAATCCATCAATTTAGCTTAAAATTTAAATCTAAATGAAAAAATAAGAGATTATGTGGATGAAATTATTGGATCATCTAGATGAAAAAATGACTCTAAAATCAAAGGTGTTAAAGATTATATATCAAAATATGCCGAGGTTATTTTCGGTAAAATCCTCTTATTCGGTAAAGCTAAAAAAAAAATCTTTAACATATGTGGAAACTGATATGATTTTGGAACCATTAAAACAAAAATTAAATAAAGAAAAAACCCCTTCTAGCAAAAGTAAACTAGAGGAAGATTTTTATAGACATATGTTGATGAAACCGAAACATTTGGAAATCTATATTACGGAATAAATTACCACCACTATTGGGTGTCTACTATCTGATTAAGTTAAATTCAATTTTAATAAATATTAATATGACGAAAACAACCACAACCACAACTTCAAACATAAATTTAAAAAAATCCCGAAAAAAGAAAGAAAAAACCGTATGACTGTTGGCTTTCAAGATTCAATAATAAGAAAAAATCAGTAAAAAAGCATGTAATATATAACTTTTCTTTTATAGATGGATATTTTAATGTAAAAAAATATAACTTAGAAATAGCCGATAGGTACATGGATTTAGGTTGAGTGACCGCTTAAAAATCGAACTTATCAATATTGAAATCAAAAAAATACAAAAATATCTACAATCTAGAATTCTTCGGGAAAAAAATAAAAAAATTCGATATGTAGATTCCATTGGAAATTAAAAAGAATTTTTCAACTACTAAATTAACTATATTTGATACTAATAAATAAAGATTTAAAATGTATGCTTCAAATATTGTGGATAATAATCGGCCCAGAATAAAGACGTTTAGTATTTGGGATTGAATGGTTTCGGAGAAGAAATCAATTAAAATCCAATATCAGCTCAACCAGATATACTGGCTCTTTAAGAAACCTTCCTGTTTTAAAAAAATATATCTATAATATACCTGGTTACATCTGCATAGAGTCAAAAAATATATCACTAAAGATATTACTGGATCATTATTGGCAGTGAAGAACAATTCTGGTCTAGCTATTAGTGAATATAGATGATCACAAACATGGATTCAGTTAATTTCACGGTAAAAAAATTAAAGGGAAAATATTTTGAGATTTTAGTGAATAAATTACATATACCAAACAACGAAAAAAGGCTAAATAAAAATCCAAAAGATCAAATATTCGGACTAATCCAAAAAGAAAAATTCAAACTCAAAAAAAAAAAATCTGGGGAATCTAAATTTTGATGTTACTAGGGCAACCTAAATCATTTCTAAGCAATGAATGAACCATCATAGAGCATAAACTACTAACTAGGCTGGCTCTAGATGAGATAAAGGAGAAGTTGGCAGAGTAATTAACCATATTTTTTAATCAAGGCTCAGTTTTAAAAAAAAACTGTTACAAATAAAATAAAAATTTCGAAATATCTTACCATATTTCGATAAGTGCTGAGCAGAATCTCGATACACTCAGAATTCCAGCCAAAAAAACAAAAATAGACGATGACATAATTATATTTTCCATCTATGTATTAATAAATAGAAATAAATTTAACTTGCTTATAAATTATTTTTACACTCTAAATTAACTCGCCAAAGGTCCTAATGATATTTTATAGATAAAGATAAGCGGTTTCTACTCACAAAGACTGCTTCTGGGTGATGTCAAAACTTTTAAAAAATACATTTAGCAAATTAAAAAATCTTCGATTAAATTTTTATTTTATCTAATTAGTAAAATTTATAATATTTAGATTTATATACGAATATTATCTATTAATGCTGATCCAAAATTGCATTTACAAAAAAAGTATTTGTTTATTTTATTAGTAATGACTTCAAAAAAATTTGAACATTGATACAATTTTTTATTATGAACGTATTTAATAGAATTTTGGAAGATCCTGTTTGATTTAAAAATATTAATATCATAATTGAAAAAATAAAAAATTGAAATATAGAACAAATTTTTTTTTTCTATTAGCAGATTTTACCACTAAATAACTTCAGTACTACAAATTTGGGTCTATTTTAATTGCTGCTTGTGAATAATTCAAGAATACGATTTAGGTATCAGATGAACCGATTATATCTTTTTATTTTTAAGATAAATCAAACGAAAATTAAGCTTTAAATTTTGTTTATCAAGCAAAAAATTAAAGTTATGAATTTCAGAAATTCTATTGGGATATAAATTGAAAAACAAAAATTTATGAATAATCGATAAAAACAAAATACTAGTAAAATTATAAACTTAATTGATATCAGTATAACATTTCCAGTGTCTAAAAAGATCTATTAAAATCCCCTTTAAAACCATTCAAATTTCAAATTTCAAATTTCTCATGCTGTATTTAAGCTATTTTTAAAATTTTAATTGAAAAATTGAATCATATCTGCAAAAAATATAAAAAATTTGTCAAAAAGGTAAAATATTTCCTAAATTTGAATAAATTTCTAACCATTGACCACTTTTTGAAAAATTAAGCTTTAAGAAAATTAAATTCAATATCTGCGATTGAGTGCAACATTGGATATTAATCTGTAAAATAAATGTTTTGGAAATCGAATTAAATATTAAATATTATCTGTAATCATGAAAAAGCTACAAAATAGCTTTTCTAATATATACAAATCTTCAAGCCCTATAAAATATCATTTTTTCTTTTCAAATTAATCCATCTCTCCCCTCCCATCCATAAAGGTTAATTTTTAAACTATATTTTGTCTAAAATTTTCAATTTGGTATCTTAAGTAGACATCACCCCTAGAATACCCGGAATAGTATCTTTTGAAAAAAAATTTATCACGCCCAAGTAAGTTATAAATAAAATCTTGATCCCATATTTACTGGAATTATATTAATACAAAAAAAGTCCTGAGTTAAGTTAAATGAAAATATTTGATAAATTGATAGCAATATCTGAAGGCATAATAAGTAATCTGAAAAAAATAATAAACAAATTTTACGGCCTTATAATTTCATTATCAATTCCCTAAATATATCCAACTAAAATTTCAACATAAAAGAATCATAAATCAGCTTTAAAAAGGATTTATTAGCGCTAAAGTGACGCATTATAAATAAAAAAAAATCCAAAATCAGGCTTAAATTGAACTAAATAAATGAAATCCAATTGATTTTTAAATTCGGAGTTAATATTCCATTTATTGATGTCAAAAATAATTTTAAAAAATTCTCCATATCTCTAAATTTTGTGATGAAAAAGATAACCCACATAAAAAACGTATTTAAAAAAATTTTAAAGTCGATTTAAATAAGTCTTAAACAATTTTCAGATAATTTTTTTCTTTTAAAAATATATAAAGAGCGAGAAAGATGGGGAAAAAAACATTTTATTAAAAAAAAATGCTTTGATTTCTTTCCTAATTTCGTTAAATGAAATAAAATAACCATAAAAAGGTTTCTGTTATACTTTTTCTAAAAGAAAATCAATAGGTCAAAAATAATTCGCGATTTCATTAGAACTGAAATAAAATTTAAAGAGATCATTAATATGTGAAGGGTTATACTTACAGAAAATTGGTAGAAGTGGATAATTTAATTTTTTGATGAAAAATTTCAAAAAAAATATATTCTTTTTAAAATATAAAATTCAGCAAATTATGTCTAAATAATGCTTATCTTTTCTGTAAAAAATATTTTCATTGATTTCAACTCCATTTCATAAATTTCTAAGTTTTAACAAAAAAACTTCATATATTGATACCAAAGTATGGCTATCGGTCACATTGATCAGAAAAAATCATCTTCGCATCTATATATAATTTATGCAACTTTTTATTTTTTAAAAAATAAATTATAATGCTGTGCAAAGAAATAAAGGAGGCTTTCACCGAGTGGAATTTTTATACCACCTTTCGAAATAAAATATTTTCAATAAAAATCGGATTTAAATTATTTTTCACTTTTTCCAATGAAAAGATACAAAAAAATTCTCGTGCTTTTACTCTTAAAAATTTTTAATTTATAAAAATAAATTTCATAGATATAAATTTCCAAATTATAAATTCTTTTGTTTTCATTAAATCTAGAGCTCAAAAAATGTGCTCTTTATATAGAAGTATATAAAAACTATTGATAAAAGCTAGGTAGCAGTGAGACCTCGAAAAAACCATTCATAATACATAAAAAATATAATTCTATTATAAAAAATGTATGATAAATTTTTACTAATATCAGTTAAAATAATGCGAATAAAATTTCATAATAAGATAAAAAAATCTAAAAAAAAATCAAGTGATTATTTGATTAATTTTTTTTCTGTGATTATTGAAAGTGTATCTTAAAAACTACCTTGAACTAATGCCCAGTGGGTACGGAGCCTCTAGAACGACGTATTGGAATGGGATGAAATTTGATATTTTTTCCTTTTATTTTATTTTTATTATAGTTTTGTCTAGTATTTGAATATTATAAATAAATTTCCTTTAAAAAAAATCTTAAAAACTTGGCAAATATCGATATAGGCACGAATACTCTAAATATATATATGAATTGAACTAAATCCAGATATTTGAAGCTATTTTTGTCTAGTATGAAATTTTTTCTAATAATATATTTTAATTGATAAGATAATATATATTAATACGAAAACGAATCCAATAATAGAGAGTGATTTTTAATAAATTTTAGTTTTTCCTTCATAAAATTAAAAGCCCGATTCTAAAGAGGATTATTAATATAATAAAGGATTTAAAATATTTTTTAATGGATCAGTCAAAATTAAAAGTGTTTTTTTTTTCAAGTATTTATTAATTATTTACAGAAATATGACATATTTATATGACATTGCAATGACTACAATTATTGACCATATAACCACAACCTTATTATATTTAATTATAATAAAATTTCTATTTATTCCAAAGTTATTTAAGCTACTTTCATTCCTACTTTTTTAATGCAATATTTTCTATTTTTTTATTCCTTGTTTGATTATACCTTAACCTAATGAATATAAAACCAAATATTAACCCAACAAAAATAGGTTACTTGAAATTTGAAAAGCTTCATTTTTTTACATCTCTTTTATCCTATATTTCTTCTTTTTATCACTTTTTTTACATTCGCCTTTAAAATGATTATCTGCCGGTAAAAATTATTTTTCTAAAATTGAGTAGCACAAATTTCACCTAGTCCGCCGTGTCTCGAAAATTTTATCCCCAACTCAATAACCCGATCAATAAGAAAAAACATAAACCCGAGCAAAAATCTACAACATTATCTATGAAGTCCAAAAAAACACCCTTGCACCAGCTATACAAATAAAAACCCCGAGAGTTATTCTCATAGTTATAAGTAGACTTACTGATTCCATGAGTTTTGACGTTAGTCCAAAAAACTACCAGGATTTTATTTCCAGTACGGGTCTCTATTAATGGGCTCTTTTGGAATTATTTAAAAATGAATGCTGCAGAAT
Source organism: Smittium mucronatum (assembly GCA_001953115.1). Taxonomy (NCBI): domain Eukaryota; kingdom Fungi; phylum Kickxellomycota; class Harpellomycetes; order Harpellales; family Legeriomycetaceae; genus Smittium; species Smittium mucronatum. Next base: position 13,345 of record LSSL01007754.1, on the reverse strand, counting down.
ATTTTATATCAGAGCTCACCTTACAATCCCAGAAACTACCTGACTGGGTTTTTTTATAGAATAAAACTCAGCCTCATTAAGATCGCCGCGCAATTTAATGATGAGTTCGCAAGAAATTTTTCTGACACATATAACGCGGTGTTAGGACTATTGGCCTATTTCTATTTGACCTACTGACAATTTAATTTAATATTTTCACCACCTTAAAATTTTACTTACCGCCCAGTTGGTCTAATTTATTTTATACTATCGCCCTATTAAAACACCCAAAATTTTTCAAATTGACCTACTCTTACATATACCTACAGCAAAATTGACACATTGTCAAATTTTCTTCCTATTTTATTATATATTTAATTTATCTTAGTAATTTAATAGCTTCCAATAAGAGTTCATAAAGTATATGACCCCCCATAAATCAAAATTTTAGAAAAAAGGATTAAAATTTGAGGGTTTTAGTCACTAAACATATTTTAAATGCTACCTTTGTATCTGAATGTCGCATAACTAAATTTATATAAGTATACAAAGATATTATTTATAAATGGGTTAAGTAGTACTTTATAAACATTTTATCTTTCATCCTTATCTATTTTAAGAATATGCTAAGTTAAAGTGATATTTAAAAGCTCTATATGATTAAATATATCACGGGAATAAAAGGTAAAGATATTTCCGTATATCTTTATAATCTTTCGGGAATATCTATTTCCTACCAAATATTTGAGCAGGTGCTAAATTTACTAATTCCATCATCTTAAATGATCGGAAAAAGAATTTAATACCCTATGTTGAATCCTAAATTGAAATATTTTATGAATTTAATACCCCGTATTGATGGAGTTTTTAGATATATAGCAACTTTAATATGTACCGCTATTATTATAAATATACATATAACGTTATTGTAAATTTTTGACAGTATTTTATTTTATTTTCCTTAAAACTTTATGTAATATTAATCTTCTAATATTTTTCTTTGTTTGAAGGTTGTATTAACAAATAAGACTAAGATTGTTTTTTTGTTACTTTAGCTAGAATTATACGCGACTTCAAAGCTATTCCCCAATGCAAAACAAATTAATGAGTAGAAATATGCACCCACAAATATAACATTGAATCAATAGAAGATTTGAATATTATGCTAATTTTTGGTCTAATTGTTTGAATAAGGCTCCATAAAATTAACTAGTGTTGTCTAATATTTAATATAGGGTTGTATCCTCATTTTTGGATAAAAAAAGATATGATAATTTATAATTTTGTATCCTGTTAACACATAATAATTATATATCATAGGACTTATTCTAATTGAAATTAAGTGCAATTCATGTACATTGGTGGCATTTAAAATATGTTGCTGAGTAACTAAAACCCTCAAAATTTAATACTTTTTGCTTAAGTTTTGATTTTTGGAGGTTCATTTACTTTATGAGCTCTTATTGGAAGCAATTATATAAATAGGGTAAATTAAACATACGATAAAATAGGAAGCAATTTGTAAATGGGTCAATTGTGCGGTAGGTGTATGTACGAATAGGCCAATTTAGCTATTTAAAAGTTTTAGGTGGGTTAATTGGGCGATAGTCAAAATATAAAGTAGACCAATTGGGCAGTAGGTGAAATTGTAAGGTGGTGAAAATAGTAGGTCAAATTGTCAGTAGGTCAAATGGAAATAGGCCAATAGTCACGTCACCCCTTTTATCTAAGATAAAATCAAATAATTTCATAAATTAATATCGGCGAATTCTTCTCAATTTTTTTTTTTTATTTGTCGAATATTCATATTATTGAAATAAACCCACTTATTGCACTGGTAGCCTATTTTAATTTTTATATGATATATATTATTGGCTCAATATATTTTCAAATGCTCAAAATTAGAAAATAAATTCATTTTTACTATGTATTGCATATAACAAAGATCAAGCAAGCTTTTTATTCGTTTTAATAATCCAAAAAAAGAAATAAAAAAAACATAAGTAAACTGCCTTCATCGTCAAAGGATCTCTCATATGTTAATTGAGATTAAATTATCTTCACTATATCAGTTTAAAGATGTATCAAGATTTTACGGTATTATTTATTACCTAATAAATTTTTTACGTTTATTAGCCGATATGAAAAATCAAACCTAATTTTGTTTTTGTAAACCATTGAGCTCATCAATAAATTCATTTTGGGAATTTGATATAGTGTATAAAACACTAAGGTCGATAAAAATTTAAACTAGAGGATTATTTATGGATATCCATGCATATCCATGCATATCTTTGGGAATATATATCAATTCAGCTCATGAGAATCTAACTATTAATTTTAATAAAACTTGTCTATTTTTACTTTTTTCGTCGGAGATATAGTTTTTATTATTATTTTTTTGGCTTTTTAGGTGGATTATCAAGATACGTGTATGGATATTAGACGTTGTAAGGTTATTAATGCGTTTGGGGGGGAGGGGGAGTTCCAATGAAAATAGAGGACTAATCGTAGTAAGTATAGAGATTGTTTCAAATACACCATAGTATTTTTTTTATAAAGTATTCTTGGGTCCAGTATATGTTATTTTGTTTGGGGTTTTTATGGTGGGATATTTATTGAAAATGAATATATAAATTAAATTCCAATTAATTTTATTGAGAATAATCCTTGCTACCATTTTTTATATCAAAAAATTTATAAAATCTTATTAGAAAAATTATGCAGAAATTTATTAGCAATCAAATTAAGATCGTTTCTAAGGAGCGAAAGTATGAAGAAAATGAAGCCAAGGAATTTTATTATGAACGATCTATTGAAAGTCTAGAAAATTCTGGACGGGCTATTTGCGGTCTTATCACATTCAGTAGTGGAGAGAGATTCTGTGGAAAATTGTAAATAAAAAAAAATATTATAAAGTCACATTTATGATATATATAATATAAATCTTAGGATATATAGTTTGGAGCCCGAAAAATCCGGCAAAGAGATTAGAAGTTCGAGCTTAAAAGTTGGCGATGATGTATATATAGTACCAAAATATTCGAGGATAAGCAAGTTGAATGATGAAAACATAATTGCAATCATATTAAAGATATCACAGGATAAAATAGATGTATGCTTGAAAAACGTATCATTAATCTATAAACTCAGCTCAGTTTCGATGTAAAGTTTCAAGATATCTCTTTAAAAAGCTATTAATACTATAAATTTCTTGAATTAGAATCAAATCAGAAAATGATATCACCTTTGAAAGGTATTTTTAAAAGTAGTGTCAATTTAATATATGGATATAGATATTTATATCTAAGTTTAAATGCTTTAGGATGCTTACTGCTTTGGAAAACTTGAAATCAAGGATATCTGATCATGAAAATAGACTAAATTGCATACAAAGAGTAAGTAATAATATCACATTTTTTTAAAAATGATTAGGACTAGCTGATTTTAATCTCTTTATCATTATTTATTTCTAGATTTTGTTAGGACTGGAAAGCCCCTTGAAAGTTTCTCATAGTGATTTGGATTTTGGGGTATCTGATAAATTGGCAGGATCTCACAGTCATGGCTTGAACGAATCTCAAAAAAAAGCTATCAAAATGGCTTTATCAGATAGCTACCTCACTTTAATTCACGGTCCTCCAGGTAATAACTTTCGAACTATTTTTTTCCTCGAACAAGCAACTAATTATTTCATTTTGTTTTAGGGGTAATAATTGCGAATCAATTACCTGTTTTTTGTTTATAATATAAATAAAAAGATGAAGATATCTGTTTTGACTTGGTATTTATTTATGTATTTTAGACAGGGAAAACTAAAACTCTGATTGAGATTATCAGACAACTACTTAATAAAAATCTGAAAGTTTTAGTGTGTGGCCCATCTAATATTTCAGTGGGTAAATCATTGGATATATTTTCAGTTTTATTTTGACTTTGAACTTCTAATTCATATATATATATATATATTTGATCGTAGATAATATAGGCGAAAAGTTAATCCAATATAGAACCCCGTTTTTAAGGGTAGGCAACCCTGTTAGGATGCTTCCAAGTGTTGTGAAGCTTAGCTTAGACCAAAAGAAGGAATTTGAGTATGATATTAAAATGGGGAGGTATTCAGGTAATATTTTGAAAAGTTGATTGAAGTTGTATCTAATCTATTATAAGTCTTTGATGGATTTTTAAATTGATTTTTGAGAATTCAATGATATAAACACCATTTCAGAAGATTTGTACCAGATTGATTTTTACAGACATTATTCAAAGTGAATATAATATACTTATCGGTGATAATCTGAATTTTAATTCTAGAAAAAGAAAAATCCTTGAAATATTATCCGCAGTCAGAACCCGAAATAGTCGGTGAATTTTCCAAAATAAAAATATTTCCAAAGATTGAATATGATTACAATGTACATGAGGGAACATGTGATTCATTTTTTAGTAAATTGGAAAAAAGGAAAATCAGCAGCAACCCTGAAACTCGAAATAAATCGACATCTTTAATAGACGATTTTGGAAACTTTGAGTTGCGTCAAAGATGCGTTCTTTCAACCCTTACAGGGGTTGGAGGGGACTATTTTCAAGGGAAAGAGTTTGATGTTTTAATAATAGATGAAGCAGGGAAAGCTTTTGAAGCTGAATGCTGGATTGCGGCTTTAAAGAGTAAAAAGATGATTTTGGCCGGGGATCATTTACAACTTGGTCCCACTATAAAATCAGCAAAGCAGTCTAAAAGAGAGCTGGATTTTAGGAATTTAGAAAAAATAGGGTCAAATAAATCGCATGTCTCATCTAATAAGCCTATGAAGAACAAAAAAAAAAGGGTTTATACGATTAAAGATTTCACCAATTGTTCATTGTATACCACAATTTTTGAGCGTTTGATTAAAATGTATGGCGATATTATATCAGTCCTACTGGAAGAACAATACAGAAGCAATAAACTTATTATGGGCTTCTCTTCGAAAATGCTGTATGATGATAAAATCCGCGCAAACAAGTCAAATGAGAGTTGCAGTCTTTCGGATTTGGAAGGGGCTAAAACCACGCCTGAAACGATAAGCCCATTGATTTATATCGATACTAGGGGAAACAAAAAGTATTTTGAAGATGGTAGTTTAAAGTCAAAACACCCCACTTCTATTTCCATCAAATCAGATACTCGTAGTAAATTTAATAATGGAGAAGTAAAACTAGTACTTGATCATCTCAATAAACTTACAGCTGCAGGAATTCGATGTCAAGATATTGCCATCATATCTCCATATAATAAACAGGTAAAATACCAATTAAATATAGCTGCACTCTTTATTAATGAGATAAAGTAATAGGTTAATACTATTAAAAAAAAGGTCAACTATACTTTTAAAAGTGTAGAGGTTGGGTCTGTTGATAGCTTTCAAGGAAGAGAGAAAGGTAAACAGCAACAAATAGGTTCATCTAAAAAAACTAAATGATAACACACATTTCTTAGAAGCCGTAATAATGTCTTTGGTGAGATCAAATCATGAAGGTCAGGTCGGCTTCTTGAACGATTTTAGAAGAATCAACGTAGGGATGACTAGAGCAAAAAAACATTTGTGTGTAATAGCAAATAGTTCCACTTTAAGCAAAGGAGGTTCTTTTCTCGGAAAATTTTGCAAATATCTATTGAAATACGGAGTCACAAGGAGCCCCAAATAGAAACAAAGAACCTAAATATGGGTTATTCTTTGGCATACCATACCAGGCGTTTCTTTATAAGAGAGTCCTTTACAAACATTTTAGTAAAAATCCCGTTTTGAAGCACTAAGTTTATTATTTGCTTAAAATGGAATAATTTATATCGAAAAACTATTTTCAGTTAATGATAAATAAAATACTTTACCAAAATTCTAGCAATCATCCAATATTATTCGCCAATTGTATATCAATAGAAAATAGCCTGTATGGAATTGTGAAAAAAAGATTCTGATATCCCTAAGAATCGCACACATTAAATAATGTTCATCAAAAATACTTTATTGAATAAAAAAATGCTAAATTGCCCAGTTTATTCTTTTCAGAGTCGATGGCACAAAAACGGATTTTACTTTTTGCACAATGTCATAATTAATTTAATATTTGCATACTATTGATGTGATCATGTATTTGTTTTAATGGAAATGGTTAAATATATACAAATAGGAGTACGACTCAAATATAAACCCGGTATAGAAATAGTAAATAGATAGCACCATGAATTTATATGCCAAACTTAATGCACTTAGTCACAATATTCTTTATTGGCGTCAAGATATTTGACCTAGATGACATTTCACAAAACTGCTCAGCCTATTAAAACCAAAACCAAAATGTATTTAGCTAGTAAAAATAGTTAATTTTTATAAAATGTGTCTTTTAACCCTTTCAGGGCTGATGGAGCAAAAATTCTTTTCAATTTTGATTCAATGCTATCAATAATAAAAAAAAAATCATTATTGGATAAACCGAGGAATTGGGCCAATCGAAAAAATTTCCCACACAAATAGGAGTGAGGTACAAATTTGGACTTGGAAAGGGCTAAAAAAATGAGTTTTTTTTTATATGGAATTTATTTATAATATTTAAATACTAGAAAAAACTAAGATCATAATACAATAAAAGGAAAAAATAATTAATCAATTCCATCCTAATCTCATCTATCAAAAAAATGAGTTTAAGATCAAATTATATGTGGACTGAAATTAGGCGAAATGACATGTAGGTCAATTGGAAATAGGTGAAATGTTGTAACCCTTTCAACTTTTGCAATTTTTAACTGATTTTTCATTCGATTTTAATAAATCTCTTGCAATAAGTGTTCAAGACTAGATAATTTATTTTAATACCTCTTTTAAAAGGTACAGAAAGATCATTTTTTTATCGACTATTCAACTTTTTATTCTTCAAATTTAAGAGGGTAATAAAGTTTTTGAATTTAAATTTTTAATGGAGTATACCATCTTCCACTCGCACATATCTAAATAAAAACCATATTATTAAGGGGGTATTCCTAGAATCTGCTGTAATGGACTATTCCCAAAAAAGCTGGGTGGTCCTATAAAGGTTGCTAAAAAGTATATAGGTTTTTAATTATCATAAGGGAGAGATTTTAGAAAGTTGATAAAAAATCAAGATGAAAATCTTCTCCATCGTATTAGAATCCCTAATACTCGTGGGGTTTTGTATTGAGGGACTGGAGAATCGATCAAATATACAAATAAGCCAGTAGTTTTCTGTATAACCAAGAAATAACCCCTTTTTATGCCCTAAAAAATTTAGAGAACCTATTTCTGCAAATTATTAATTTCATATTTATATATACCATTCAGTTAACCCAATAAATAACGTGTGAAAATAATTGTGCTTTTTTATTGCCCAAAAGTCTTTCACCACATTAATGCCATCCACACAGAAGGGGTTAGCGGACATACTAAATAAAAAAATTTAATCCTTCCATTCATGTTTTGGTAAAAGACCAGGAAAAAGTTTAAATTAGTCATTTTTAAACTAGCCTTTTGCTGGATTAAAAAAATCTAAAATAAAAACGAATGAAAAAGACAGATTCGATTTTAAATCGTTTCTAAATTCCAAAGCTTTGGTCTAGATTTCATATTCAAGATTGATCCGACTTTATATTTATAATCTGAACTAAATTCAAAGTTTAAATTTAGTTAGTTTAGACTATAATAAACAAACCTAATTGGTAATTGTATGTTATAATTCAGCAACTTGAGAAAACCGTGTCAGGCTATAAATAGTGGGAAACAATAATGATTATGTTTTAATCTAGAAATAAATTTATATAACGGTAAGCTGATATTATTATTTGGCATATTCTTTAGCACACCAGACGTGTTTTCTCAAAAAGGTTTCATATTTCATTTTTAATATCTTTTTTGGTTTATATAATTTGTTTTTTATTTGTAAAAAATAACACATTTAACAAATAAAAATTGTATAATTTCTATAACGAAATTTACCACAATTTTGTAATTTATACAGCACTATTGGCCAATAAAATATATTTTTTAAAATTAACCTATAAGGTTTTGCGGAAAAAAGAGTCTGATCTGTAAAGGAAGCTCCAATTTATGTAATAAGCGAATATCTTGTATCACATGCTGATTGAATAGCAAAGAAGCATGATTTGAATGAATGGAATTGGGCGGGGTTTCAATCTCTATTTATATAATAGTTTAGGATTGGAAATGGGGGCAAAGCTATTGGTTTTTTTAGAATTTTTTTTTTATTAATGAGTAAATATAAAAATTATCAAGTTTTTTTTTTCAAGACCAGATTCCATTTTTAAAACCCGTTAAACTAAGAAATTATCTGAATATCACAGTCTTTGGAATTTTCTTATTTGAGATAATGGACAGGCTGATGGCTGCAAGTAGCCTCAATAATCCAAATTAGCTGGAAAATTCTCAAGTACACGTTATCAGGCAGAAAATAATTATCCAATTCGGTTTAGAAATTCAAGCAAACAAGCATACAATAAAAGGCTATTATGATATCAGCAAAATAATATTTTTTTACTATCCCATAATATAAAAAAAATTCTTGTAGGAATGTTAATTAACCTTGATGTGAATATGTTTATAATGCCATCTATGATAGAAAAAAAAAGGATTGATTACAAGAATAAAAAAAAATCGTGAAATATTTATCACTTTTTCACTGAATATGCACATGGAGTATAAATCTAATTGGTTTCTTGGATTTTTATTTTTTTTAATTTTTTGATATATATGTAGAGCCCGATTTGTAGAGTTACATAAGAACTAGGAATGTGCAGTTAAAGATTACCTTACTTGGTTAAAGAAAAAAAAATTCTCAATTGGGAAGGGTGCAATATAATTAGATATAATAAAGTTTCCGAAAAATGAACAATTATTTCAAAAATGATTGAAAGGTTTGGACTCTAGCTAGTTAAATTAAACTCTTACATCGTTTTAAAACAAACTCCCGTCGCATGTGAAAAGAAAAAAGATAAGGGAACTTATCGCGTATAACGATAAACTAGGCATGAATCTTACGAAATTCCGTGATAATTATCATAATTTTAGGATTCATTGAGCATATAAAAGTTAGAGGTCATGTATTCAATCACTTTTTATCTTTGCAAAGCTGTAGATGGTTTTTGTTTTTGAAATAATCACATTCATTACCAAATATTCGAGATTAAAGTGCCTTAAGGCCATTTCTATTGCTTTACGTGTTGAAGATAGAGACAAGAAGCTCCAATAAAAGGGCTTGGGGTTGAGTGTCCTTATCTGCATCAGGACTTTAAAACACTAATCTCTTACCAGCCAAATAGACCGGGTGATATGTGCATATATTTTGTGCTAGCTTGTCTGCATTTGGTAAAAGTCCCAACGTTACTAAAATTTGCTTTATTTTAAGACTGTTTGTCAAATATAGGGATATATGAGTCTTGAAAAAGACACAGGCATAAATTAATATCAATCATTGGAAAATTTAATATTATCTTATTGGCATAAAATTATTGCGCAAACACATTGGAACAATTTCGGAAATAATCAATATGAAAAAAAAATTAACAATCCGGACTAAAAGGATCGGATGATTCAGAAATCAATTAGTGCGTTTTTTGGGAACCCTAATAAAATCGTAGCTAGATTGGACAAAATCCTAATTCGGTCATGAATTATGCAAATAAAGTTTTTCATTAGAATGGATATAGCTGATTCGCCATTTCATTGAAGATCAATAGTCCTGTTTCAAAACTCAACTGAAAAAATAGCGAAAATGTGATATCTACAAATACAGATCGACTTTTTTGCCGCCCAATTTTTAAAGTAAATTGATTGCCTCCTGATCTAAACCAAATGGATCGGCCTTAAATTTTTATATAATTGGTTTGAATGAATGTACACTTTTCCAATCATACGAAATTTCTCCGAAAAGCAACGAAAAATACAAACACGAAATGTGACTATTTTTCCATTAACTGGCTGAATCCACATTTCAGCTAATCTAATGTCCAGCTTTCTCGAAAGCTGTATGCTGTGAAGATCTGTTAAAAGCTAAGGATTTACTTGATGCATCAAATAAAAATATCGAAATCATCAAAACATTGCCTTTAAAGTGTTTCAATGCATTTTATTTTTATTTGATTAGCGCAAAAATAGTCACTTGTTTTTTAAACCAGAAATGTCTCTCCTAGCCTCGAAGATTGCTATTTGCCAACTTTACATAAGATAATGACCCCCCGCCATTGCGCTTTTGGCTATAATGAAGGGTTAATGGTATGGCTGGGAGGACTGAAAGGGATTGTTGCTATCATAGGCACTTTACGGTTTTCTCCAGTATTGTTTTACCAAGTCAAGAAATAGCCCAATCTCCTTAAAAATAATATTCCAATCCCATCTACCTTTTCAATTGCTGCATGTGAAAGCAACGCTCTCTAATTGACACGTTTTTTTTTGAAATATACCTCTATACCACTTGATATTCGCTCCCCACATTCGATCTAGAGCTAGATATCAATATACTAGTAAAATGTCCACCGCTTATTCACTCAGGGCCTGCTCTTATTGAATATAAAAGGCTAAACTTTTATTCACTTATTTTTGTTTCATAAGGAATTCTTTTGCCATCCCCTTCAGCTATCTTTATTTTATTACTTTTTTGAAAAAAGCTTGTATCACGATCTCTCCTTCTATAAGAAAATATTCCGAATGGAGAGTCTTATTAAATTGGCTGAGGCCGCTCAATCATTTGTTCTCAAGAACTGGTACAGCAGAAAGACTTTTTATAGCGTACTTTGTGCCTATGGTGTCTACAAGGTTTGTTTTTAATCATTCCTTCTTTTTAATTACGATAGACATCCTTAATGAATGCATTTTTGTATATTTCCAGGTCATTTACTATACTCTGCTTGATCCTCTAAGAAAGATCCCTGGACCTTGGATGGCCCGTTTCAATACCTTCGCCCTTGGTCGCGCTAACGTTACTGGAGATTTCACCAGATACTGCTTGGATCTTCACGAAAAATACGGTCCTGTCGTTAGAATTGGTCCCAACAGAGTTTCTGACTGTAAGACCAAGGACTTCAAGAAGATTCTTGCCACTTACCGTTTCAGAAAATCTGCCAACTATGACGGTTTCGCCAACGTCCACCAAAGTCTTTTCTCCACCAGAAGCGAAGAATTCAACCGTATGAGAGTAAGTTTAAATTTTAACCCATTTTACTTTTTGTTTTCATCCTTCTAATATTTGTATATTTATTATAGAGACGTCAAGTTGGTCCTGCTTTCAGTCAAACTGGTCTTGATAGCATGGATTCCTCTGTAGAAACTGTTTGCGTTGACGCTTTTATTGAGAAGCTCAACCAGCTTGTTGATGCCGGCCATGGTTCAGCCGAATTTAACTTCTTCAAATACTACCAAAACGTCACTGCCGAAGTTATTGGCCTATTAGCTTTCGGTGAACGTTTCCATGCCGTTGAGAATGGCGGTCACGAAATCACAGAATGGATCGATGCTTCCATGAAGAACTTTGGTCTCGTAAGTCTTTCTAGCTTCTTATTGTCGAATATATCACTAACATACCTTTCTTTTTATCTTGATTAGTCCAAATCCTTCCCAATTATGAAAGTCGCAATGGCTGTTATCCCAAGCTTATCAGTTAACGAAACCAAACTCAGAAAGTTCTGTCTTGAGGCCATTAACAAGAGACGCCAGCTTATTAAAACTAACAAGATTGATGCCAATCAGGTTGATATCTTGCAAATGTTGATTACTGCAACCAATACTTCTAACAAGAAACCCCTCACTGATGATGAACTCATTGCTGAGATGGTTACTATGGTTATTGCTGGTGTTGATACTACCAGTATCACTATGACCTGGTTGACTACTTTCTACATGCTTTATCCTCAAATTTACAAGCGTGTCGTTGACGAGATCAGAACCAACTTCCCTGACAAGAACCACAAAATCACTGACAAAGAGGCCCGTGAAAAGCTTCCATACTTCATTGCCACTGTCTACGAAACCTTGAGACTCAGAGGCTCTGTTGGTGCTTCCCTCAACCGTGATGTTCCTAAGGAAGGTGTTGAGCTTTCTGGTTATTATATTCCCGGAGGTACCGTTGTCGGTATGTTCATCCCCGGTTGTCACGCTGATACCGATGTCTGGAAGAACCCAAATTCCTACAATCCCGATAGATTCATGGGTCCTGATGGTGAAGAGCTCAAGAAGGAAGTCGTTTCTTTCTCCACTGGTGTGAGAATCTGTGTCGGTCGTAACCTTGCCTGGATGGAAATCTTTATGATCATGCCTAACTTGATCAGAAACTTTGATCTCTCTGCCCCTAAGGACTGGCAATTCAGTCCAACCATCCTCGACCCAACCAGAGACAATGAGCCCCTCCTACCAAATGATGTTACTTTTGCCACCAGACCCCCAGCCAACCCAGATAGAGATTCTAGAGTTGTCATCACTAGATGTGCATAAGTCTAGTTCTCACTGCTCAAAACATCCCACCCTTCCCTTCCCCTTAATATCCCGATACAGATTAGCTTTTTTTTCATTGAAGTTTTATTTATTCAGTTTTTTTTATCGCGAATAAGTGTTTAATAAAGTTCAATATAGCCAATAGATTTCTTTGTTTTCATACATCGTGTTTTTGTTATCTCTTTTTTTTTGTAATCTATATGTGTATATTTAAGTCAAAAATAGTGGATTTTTCTAAGCGGGTTCACTGAAATATCGTATAACTTCGATTAGCCGGTTATTACAAAAAGCCTTAAAAGCAAAACGACTAAGATCTAGATTCTGATTCTCGATCTTAGAATTAAAGTAAAACTATATCTCTCATCTCAAAAGGTGAAACAACCATCACTATAGTCGACAGGAAAAATAAAAATAACCGGTCTAAAATCCACCAGTGGACGGTGGACCGAAAAATCGGCGGAAAGGGAAACTGGATGAATCTTCAGCTGCTGTACCCATCTGGTCAAAACCTCTGTCCAAAAAAACGATTTCTACAATCAAAAATCGTAGAAATAATTTTCGAGATTATCGGCTTGGCAAAATCGACAAAATCGATTACGTAATTGCCAAATCAAACGCAATTAATGCAATAAAATCTGATCGAAAAATTTACTACGATAAAAAAATGAAATTACTATACGACCAAATCGTCAATAATGACTCCAGAAACTACTGGAGAACCATCAAATCATACACTGGGAACACGCTCAGGAGCATTTCAGACGGCCCAGTGTATGATAAAATAAAAATATTATAACTGAAAAAACCAAAAAGCTTGAAATTTGGAATAATCATTTTGGCGAATTGGCCAATGATTCTACTGGCAATAGCCGCAG